>CM066570.1:31225000-31450000 GCA_033816785.1 Picus viridis | reverse complement strand
TGTCCAGAGAAGGGCAAGAAAGCTGGGGAGGGGTCTGGAGCACAGCCCTGTGAGGAGAGGCTGAGGGAGCTGGGGTTGCTTAGCCTGGAGAAGAGGAGGCTCAGGGGAGACCTTCTTGCTCTCTGCAACTCCCTGAAGGGAGGTTGGAGCCAGGTGGGGGTTGGTCTCTTCTGCCAGGCAGCCAGCACCAGAACAAGAGGACACAGTCTCAAGCTGTGCCAGGGGAGGTTCAGGCTGGATGTTAGGAAGAAGTTCTTCCCAGCCAGAGAGATTGGCCATTGGGATGTGCTGCCCAGGGAGGTGGTGGAGTCCCCATCCCTGGAGGTGTTTAGGAAGAGCCTGGATGAGGCCCTTGGTGCCATGGTTGAGTTGATCAGATGGTGCTGGGTGATTGGTTGGACTGGATGATCTCTGAGGTCTCTTCCAACCTGGTTAATTCTATTCTATTCTATTCTATTCTATTCTATTCTATTCTATTCTATTCTATTCTATTCTATTCTATTCTATGCCATTCCATTCCATTCCTTTCCATTCCATTCCATTCCATTCCATTCCATTCCATTCCATTCCATTCCATTCCATTCCATTCCATTCCATTCCATTCCATTCCATTCCATCCTCCACTCCAGCAGCTTGCTCAGAGCCTTGTTGAGCCTCACAGGATGAAATCTCTTCTGCTCACATTCAGGGCAAGGATGGGAGAGAAATAAATCCAGAGCTTCTGCGGTGGGTTGAAGCTTCCCCCTCCCCCAAGACAACTCAGAAGACTGCAAACCTTATCTAATAAAGTCTTCCCTCTGGGGGAGCCTCTCTGTTATCCTCCTGCCTTGCCTCCAACCAAGCTCCAGATAATTTGATAGAGGAGCAGAGCAGGTATTAAAAATGAAGCTTTGGATTTATTCTTTATGCTCCTTGTGTGGAGGCCTTGCAAAGGCAGCTGGAGGTGTTGCTGTGGGAGCTGCCCTGGGTGCTGCTGCTCTGGCAGGGGGCTTGGCCTGGCTGCTCTCTGCAGCTCCCTTCCAGCCCCTGGCAGCTCTGTGATTTTGAATTACATTCACATAGTTCAGAACACAAAACCCCTGACCAAGAGGCCACCCTCTGCTATAGCAATGCAGATGATTTGAGGTCGAGGGGCTTTTTGCCTCTTAGGCACACTCACTTCCACTCCTGGAGGTCTCTAAGGCTGTTACAAAAAGGGTGGAAGTCCCCAGCTGGTATAGAGGGCCTGGCCTTTGTCCCTCTATTCTACTCTGCTCTGCTCAGACCTCACCTGGACTACTGTGTCCAGCTATGGACCCCTCAACACAAGAAAGACCAGCCCCAAATCTTTCAAGCCTGCCCCTGAGGAGGTTCTGCAGCCCTCTGATCACCTTGGTGGCCTCCTCTGGAGCCTCTCCAGCAGCTCCAGGTCCCTCTTGTGCTGGGGGCCCCAGAGCTGGAGGCAGTGCTGCAGGTGGGGTCTGAGCAGAGCAGAGGGGCAGAATCCCCTCCCTGTGCTGCTGCTCTCCCTGCTCTGGCTGCAGCTCAGCACACAGCAATGAGCTCACTGCACAAGGCTCAGAACGTGGAAGGCTAAGACCCTTTTGTCTTAAGGTGCCTCAAGCTACCACAGGACATCCTCAGCAGCAGCTGGAGTGCCAGCAGCAGCTGACACACAGCCCCACTGAACACATCAGCAGGGTGAAGCTGGCCCCACAGCACGCAGCACTCTGAGTCACTCGGCCCTGCTGCACCCACACCCAGCCCTGCTGAGGGAGACACTTTCCATGTCACATCAGGTACAGGTCACCAGGGAGGGCCTGGGAGCAGTTCAGGTTTAACTGGGGAGATGAGACATCCCTGCTCCAGCTCACCATGGAGCTTTGACAGTGACAGCTCCAGCACCTGTGACACACCGAAGGGATTTTGCAGCTCAACCTCAACCTCCATCAACCACTTCTGTACCCCAGGCTGCCTGCAGTGGCTGAGCACAGTTTGCTCAACTTCTCAAGCCTGCCTCCAGCTCTGGGGTCCCCAGCAGGAGAAGGACACAGAGCTGCTGGAGGGAGGCCAGAGGAGGCCACAAAGATGCTCCCAGGGCTGGAATGGTTTGGAATGTCTGCAGAGGAGGAGAGTGCTCCACCTCTCTTGCTCTCCCAACTCCCTGTGAGGAGTGGAGTCAATGTCAAAGTTAGATCAGACTGCTGAGGATTTTGTCTCATCTAGTTTTCAGTCTCTTTTGGCAATCTGTTCCAGTGCTTGACCACTTCATTGTGAGCCTTTGTTTTCCCCTCTGAGACACTTCAGAAGGGACCTGGGCAGTGACCTATATGCATGCTTCAGATGATTCAGAGAGTCACAAAGATGCTCCCAGGGCTGGAGCAGCTCTGCTGGGAGCACAGGCTGAGGGAGCTGGGGGTGTGCAGCCTGCAGAGGAGAAGGCTCCAGGGGCACCTCAGAGCTGCCTGCCAGCAGCTGAAGGGATCCTGCAGGAAGGCTGCAGAGAGACTTTGGCTGAGGGGTCTGGAGCCAGGCCAAGGGGCAATGGTTTGGAGCTGAGGCAGAGCAGGGGCAGAGTGGAGCTGGGGAAGAAGTTGTTGAGTGTGAGGCTGGTGAGAGCCTGGCACAGGCTGCCCAGGGAGGCTGTGGCTGCCTCCTTGCTGGGGGTGCTGAAGGCCAGGCTGGCTGAGGCCTTGAGCAGCTGAGTGGAGCTGAGAGGTGTCCCTGGGCATGGAGGGGAGCTTGGGGGAGCTGAGCTCTGAGCTCCCTTCCAGCCTGAGCCACTCTGTGTTTTAGTAGCAGTGCATCACCAGGGGCCTGCTAAATCTGCTGCTCCCCATCTGCTGATTCCCCCTGCCTGCAGCTCCTGCCTGGGGCAGTCTCCCTGTGCTCAGAGCTGTGTCCCTCTGTGGAAGCAAGTGCCAGCAGCTGTGTGGGATGGGGCCTGGTGACACTGCAGGACCTGCCAACCTGGGTTCAAACCACTTCTCTTTGCTGGTACCAAAGGCACTTCTGTGTCCTGTAGATAGATCAGGAGGATGCCCAGCAGCCCAGCAGGAGAATTGCATTTCCAAGGATCACAGCTCAAGGAGTTCAGCCTTGTCCATGTGCTGAGGGCTATTAAAGAGCACCACCTCACTGTAAAAGAGCATAACCAGTTTCACTACAGCATCTTGCAGTGCAAGTGAGGCACCAATGCCTGGAAACCTTGGTGAGCTGCTCATGAGTTGCACAAGAACTGCCTGCCAGGTCAGGGGTGAACCCAGTGTCCTCAGAGCAGCTCTGTCCCCCAGGCACTGCAGTGTGAGAGAGGCTCTCTACATGAAGGGCACAGCTGGGATCTGAAGCTCCATCCCCCAACTCTTTGTCCTTTCCAGAGATGCATGGAATGGTTGAGGTTGGGAGGGACCTTGAAGATCATCCAGTTGCAAACCCCCTGCCTTGAACACCCCCAGGCAGGAGGCAGCCACAGCCTCCCTGGGCAGCCTGTGCCAGAGTCTCCCCAGCCTCACTGGGAAGAATTTCTTCCTCCTCTGCAGTCTCAATCTGCCCTCCTCAAGCTTCAATCCATTCCCTCTCATCCTGTCACTCCCAGCCCTTGGCAAAAGTCCCTTCCTGCCTTTCTTGTAGCTCCCTTCAGGTCCTGGGAGGCTGCTCTGAGGTCTCCCTGGAGCCTTCTCTTCTCCAGGCTCAACAGCCCCAACTCTCTCAGCCTGTCCCCACAGGGGAGGTTCTGCAGCCCTCTGATCACCTTGGTGGCCTCCTCTGGGCCCTCTCCAGCAGCTCCAGGTCCTTGTGCTGGGGGCCCCAGAGCTGGAGGCAGGTGGGGTCTGAGCAGAGCAGAGGGGCAGAATCCCCTCCCAGTGCTGCTGCTCTCCCTGCTCTGGCTGCAGCTCAGCACACAGCTGCCTGCTGGGCTGCCAGGGACCACTGCTGGCTCCTGGGGAGTTTTTTTCATCAGCTTCTCCCCCAGCAGCACCCCCAAGGCCTTTTTCACAGGGCTGCTCTGCATTACCTCCTCCCCCATCCTGTAGTGACAGTGAGGATTGTCCTGACCTAGGCACAGGACCCTGCTCTTGTTGAACCTCACCAGGTTGACCTGGGGCACCTCTCCAGCTTGTCCAGGTCCATGGACGTCTGTCCAGCAGCACCACTCCTGCCTCTAGCAGCAGTGCCCCAAGTTCAGCCCTGCCTGCAGCCAGGCAAGATTATGGAACAGGTCATCTTGAGTGCAATCACACAGCACCTGCAGGATGGCCAAGGGATCAGGTCCAGCCAACATGGATTTAGGAAGGGCAGGTTCTGCCTGACCAACCTGATCTCCTTCTATGCCCAGGTGACTGCCTGCTGGATGTGGGGCAGGCTGTGGATGTGGTCTGCCTGGACCTCAGCAAGGCCTCTGACACCATCCCCCACAGCAAACTCCTGGCCAAGCTGTCAGCCCCTGGCTTGGGCAGCAGCACTCTGAGCTGGGGTAGGAACTGGCTGCAGGCTGAGCCCAGAGAGTGGTGGTGAATGGTGCCACAGCCAGCTGGCAGCCAGGCACCAGTGGTGTGCCCCAGGGATCAGTGCTGGGCCCCAGCCTGTTCAATATCTTCATTGATGATCTGGGGGAGGGGATTGAGTCCATCATCAGGAAATGTGCAGATGACAGCAAGCTGGGGGCAGGAGTTGATCTGTTATAGGGTAGGAGAGCTCTGCAGAGGGACCTTGCCAGGCTGGACAGATGGGCAGAGGCCCAGGGCAGGAGATTGAACACATCCAAGTGCCAGGTGCTGCACATTGGCCACAGCAACCCCAGGCAGTGCTACAGGCTGGGGGCAGAGTGGCTGAGAGCAGCCAGGCAGAGAGGGACCTGGGGGGACTGGTTGAGAGGAGGCTGAACAGGAGCCAGCAGTGTGCCCAGGGGGCCAAGAAGGCCAAGGGCATCCTGGCCTGCAGCAGGAACAGTGTGGCCAGCAGGAGCAGGGAGGTCATTGTGCCCTGTGCTCAGCACTGCTGAGGCCACACCTTGAGGCCTGTGTCCAGTTCTGGGCCCCTCAGGTTAGGAAAGATGTTGAGCTGCTGGAAGGTGTCCAGAGAAGGGCAAGAAAGCTGGGGAGGGGTCTGGAGCACAGCCCTGTGAGGAGAGGCTGAGGGAGCTGGGGTTGCTTAGCCTGGAGGAGGCTCAGGGGAGACCTTCTTGCTCTCTGCAACTTCCTGCAGGGAGGTTGGAGCCAGGTGGGGGTTGGTCTCTTCTCCCAGGCAGCCAGCACCAGGACAAGAGGACACAGTCTCAAGCTGTGCCAGGGGAGGTTTAGGCTGGAGATTAGGAGGAAGTTCTACACAGAGAGAGTGATTGCCCATTGGAATGGGCTGCCCAGGGAGGTGGTGGAGTCCCCATCATTGGAGGTGTTCAGGAGGGGACTTGATGGGGTGCTTGGTGCCATGGGTTAGTTGTTGGGTGGGTTGGATTGGTTGATGGGTTGGATGTGATGATCTTGAAGGTCTCTTCCAACCTGGTGTATTGCATTGCATTGCATTGTATTGCATTGTATTGTATTGTGCTCTCTTCCTCCACAAGCTGAGAGGAGTTGCTTGCCCCCAAGCACTCCAGCAAAACAATTTCCTAGGGCAAGGCTCAGCAGCAGCCACTGGTGTGTGAACACCGAGTCTGCAGGCAGAGAACCACCTGCAGTCAGCACAGGGACAGGTGTGTGATGTCCAGCCCTCAGCAGACTTACAACACATCAGCTGAGCTCTTTTACTGCTGATGGCTTTGCATCTGAGCCACAATAAAGATGTCAGCTGCAGAGGGACGTGGTGCTTGCTGCCACGGCTGCTCTAGCCCAGGGCAAAGCTGACTGCACTGTGGCACAGACCGCAGGAACCATCCAGGCTGAGACAGCCAGCAAAAGGCAGCAGAACCCTGCAACCAAAGCTGCTCCTTCTGTGCTAGGAGGCAGACATCAAAGCTTGGTGCCTGGGCAGGCTGGAGGGATGGGCTGAGGAGAATTTCATGTGGTTCAGCAAGGCAAAGTGCAAGGTCCTGCAGCTGGGTCTGGGCAGCCCTTCATATCCCCAGGCTGGGGGATGAGGAGATTGAGAGCAGCCCTGCAGAGAAGGACCTGGGGGTGCTGGGAACTGGGGGAGAAGCTGGGCAGGAGGCAGCAATGGGCACTGGCAGCACAGAGGGCCAAGGGCAGCCTGGGCTGCACCCAAAGCAGTGTGGCCAGAGCTGCAGAGAGAGGATCCTGCCCCTCTGCTCTGCTCTGGGGAGGCCTCACCTGCAGGGCTGTGGCCAGCTCTGGAGCCCTCAGCACAGGAAGGACATGGACCTGGTGGAGAGGCTCCAGAGCAGGGACACAAAGATGATCAGGGGCTGGAGCAGCTCTGCTGTGAGGCCAGGCTGAGGGAGCTGGGGGTGTTCAGCCTGCAGAAGAGAAGGCTCCAGGCAGACCTCACAGCAGCCTGCCAGGATCTGAAGGGAGCTACATTAAGGCTGCAGAGGGACTGTGCCCAAAGGCCTGCAGGGACAGCAGCAGGGGCAAGGGTTTGAAAGGAGAGCAGAGCAGATGGAGATTGGCTGTGAGGAACAAGTTCTGCCCCAGGAGGCTGCTGCCACACTGCACCAGGTTGCCCAGGGAGGGAGCTGAGGCTCCATGGCTGGAGCTGTTCAAGGGGAGGCTGGAGAAGGCTGTGAGCAAGCTGCTGTGGTGGAGGATGTCCCTGCTGGGTGCAGGGGGTTGGGCTGGAGGCCCTCTTGAGGACCTTTCCAACTCAAACCACTCTGTGACAGTAGTCACAAGGTCTTCATGCAGGTGTGATGATGGATTAAGTGGAACTGGGTGGGTCAGATGCTCCCTCTTGCTCTTGTGACATCCTTCCTCCACCACTGATGGCTGAGTGGTGACTCTGTGCTCCTTGTTTATATTTGCAGGATGGACTGTTAATTGGGTTGGTCTGCAAGTGGGTTTCTGTGCCACTCACTGGCATGGAGGACACCTAGCACAGGGGTGAGGCTGACATCTGAGGGCAGCAACTATCTCACTCATCCAGCTTAATCCTCTGCTGATGGGGTAACACCCTCACCTTCCTGTACTTTTCCACCTTCTTCAGTGTATTCTGTTGTAGCAGCACCACTGCTCCTGGTATGGGAGCCCAGCTCTGTAAGGCCTGACTGGAGGATAGACATGTCCCCTGGCAAGGGGCCTCAGAGCTCATCCCCTCCAAGCTCCCCACCATGCCCAGGGACACCTCTCAGCTCCACTCATCTGCTCAAGGCCTCAGACAGCCTGGCCTTCAGCACCTCCCTGGGCAGCCTGTGCCAGGCTCTCACCAGCCTCACACTCACAGTATCACAGAATCACCAAGGTTGGAAGAGACCTCACAGATCATCGAGTCCAACCTGTCACCACAGACCCCATGACTAGACCATGGCACCAAGTGCCACATCCAGTCCCCTCTTGAACACCTCTGGGGATGGGGACTCCACCACCTCCCTGGGCAGCACATTCCTTCAACAACTTCTTCCTCAGCTCCACTCTGCCCCTGCTCTGCCTCAGCTCCAAACCATTGCCCCTTGGGCTGGCTCCAGACCCCCTCAGCCAAAGTCTCTCTGCAGCCTTCCTGCAGGATCCCTTCAGCTGCTGGCAGCAGCTCTGAGCTGCCCCTGGAGCCTTCTCCTCTGCAGGCTGCACACCCCCAGCTCCCTCAGCCTGTGCTCCCAGCAGAGCTGCTCCAGCCCTGGGAGCATCTCTGTGGCCTCCTCTGGCCTCCCTCCAGCAGCTCTGTGTCCTTCTCCTGCTGGGGACCCCAGAGCTGGAGGCAGGCTTGGAGGGGAGGTCTGAGCAGAGCAGAGCCCAGGGGCAGAATCCCCTCTCCTGCCCTGCTGCCCACACTCCTCTTGCACAGGATTTCACCATCTAGCAGAGGGGGAAAATGGGATGAAAGGAGAAGGAGAGAGCTGCTTGCCTCTCATTTTGTTTGTGGTAAGAAGAGGAAAATGATTATCTTGTGATTATCTTCTTGTCATGGATGGCCACAAAGTTCATGCCCCAGCTGGGTGCTCAGGGCTTGTCCTAACCCATGCACTGCATTCCAGAACAGGACTCCCAGCCTTGCTTGCACCACTACCACCATCCTCTGCAGCAGCAGCAGAGGTTCTCCAAGTGATGCCAGCAGCAGTTCCCACCTGTGAGCTCAGCTCAAAAGCAAACACAGCAGAAAGTGCATTTCCAGACTTGTCCCTCAGCTGCACTGGACCTGACTGGGTGTAGAAACTGTGGAAAAGATTGGACAGGGATTCCTGTGCAGGGCTAGGTGCAGGCATTTAGCCCCCAAGCCACAGCACACAGAAAGGCAGCACACTGAGCAAGCTGCAGTCAAGGGGCAGCTGGAGAAGCCCCAGAGGACAGAAGCAGCCCTTCAAGAGTCCAACTCCTCTCTTTGCCCCCTGATGAAGCATTCTGTAATGGAACTGTGTTCATGGTGAAGTGCTGATCCCCTTCAGCCCCAGGCAGGCAGCAGCACGGCAACCACACAACCATCCTGCCCCCAGGGCCTTCCTGTGTGGCTCAGTGAGGAAGAAACATTTTCTCCTCAGCAAGACATGGACTGAACTCATTCCCTTAGAGAGGGGCTGGGCTTGGGGGGAGTGGGGTTGGTTGTTTTGAAGACAGTGGAGCCAATAGGTCACGAAAATCTGAGTGTGAGGGGCTGGAAGGGAGCTGCAGAGAGCAGCCAGGCCAAGCCCCCTGCCAGAGCAGCAGCACCCAGGGCAGCTCCCACAGCAACACCTCCAGCTGCCTTTGCAAGGCCTCCACACAAGGAGACTCCACAACCTCTCTGGCCAGCCTGCTCCAGCCCTCTCACACCCTCACAGCCAAAAAGCTTTCCCTCCTCTTCCCCTGCCACCTCCTCTGCTCCAGCTGCCACCCAGTGCCCCTTGGGCTGTCCTTGCACAGCCCTCAGCACAGCCTGGCTCCCTCCTCCCCACACTGCCCTGCACCTCTTGAGCCCCAGCACTGAGGGCAGCCCTCAGGCTCCCCTGCTCCAAGCTCCAAGCCCCAGCTGCCTCAGCCTGGCCTCCCAGGGAGACCTTCCACTGCCTGCAGCAGCTTGGGGGCTCTGCCATCGACTCTCTCCAGCCCTTCCCTCAGCTCCTTCTTGAGCTGAGGGGCCCAGACCTGGACACAAGATTCCAGCTGTGGCCTCCGCAGGGCAGAGCAGAGGGGCAGGAGAACCTCTCTGCCCTCCTGCCCACAGCCCTTCTAATGCAGCCCAGGATGTCCTTGGCCTTCTTGGCCACCAGGGCACCTTGCTGGCTCAGGGGCATCCTCCTGCCCACCAGCACCCCCAGGGCCCTTTCCCCTCTGCTGTTCTCCAGCAGCTCAGCCCCCAGCCCATCCTGCCCCATGGGGTTGCTCTTTCCCAGATGCCAGACTCTTGGTCTTGTTGGGAGATTAAAAAAAATGACTCATTTCTGCTGCTGAAGTATCTTCTTCCTCTGACACCTGAAAACAATCAAACTGTTGCTCTGACTCAATGACATATGACAGTTTCATAATAAGGGTGGAGCATGCAAGCAGCTATAAAGGTTGCCAACACCTGGGACTCTCACTTCTGCTGGACACATTGGGAAGCTCTGGACTGTGAGTGAGGTAAGCACAACCTAAACAAATTGAATGTTTGCAGCCTTTGAAGTCAGCTGAGATTGGTTTTATTTCTTGAGAGTGTTGACCCAGTTTCACAGGAAGAAAAAACCAACCAAGAAGCCTCTTTCCATCCAGGCTGCATTTGCTGGACTCTGCTCTGCTCAGCTCACACCTCCCTCCAATCCTGCCTCCAGCTCTGGGGTCCCCAGCAGGAGAAGGACACAGAGCTGCTGGAGGGAGGCCAGAGGAGGCCACAAAGATGCTCCCAGGGCTGGAGCAGCTCTGCTGTGAGCACAGGCTGAGGGAGCTGGGGGTGTGCAGCCTGCAGAGGAGAAGGCTCCAGGGGCACCTCAGAGCTGCTGCCAGCAGCTGAAGGGATCCTGCAGGAAGGCTGCAGAGAGACTTTGGCTGAGGGGGTCTGGAGCCAGGCCAAGGGGCAATGGGTTGGAGCTGAGGCAGAAGCTGTTGAGTGTGAGGCTGGTGAGAGCCTGGCACAGGCTGCCCAGGGAGGCTGTGGCTGCCTCCTTGCTGGGGGTGCTGAAGGCCAGGCTGGCTGAGGCCTTGAGCAGATGAGTGGAGCTGAGAGGTGTCCCTGGGCATGGAGGGGAGCTTGGAGGGGATGAGCTCTGAGCTCCCTTCCAGCCTGAGCCCCTCCAGGAGTCTATGATGTGAATTATTTCCCCTGGTGGCTAGCAGAGCATTGAGCAGGGGTCAGTTGTATTTCCAAGCTGCGATTCAGAGCTCTGCTCTTGTCCCCTTTGCTTGCAGCTCCTCTTCAAGACAACATCAGCTAACCATGGAGCATTTCTTCAATGATAACCTCCTGAAGACTTTCACCCAGTATGCCTTGAAGGAGGGCAGCACCAGTGCCCTCTCCATTGGGGGGCTGAAAACCCTGCTTCAGAATCAGTTTGCCCAGTACCTGAAGGTAAGCTCCACTCTGACTGCATTCCCTGTGCTGCTTCTGGAGGGGAGAGGAGAAGGGCAATCCAGGCAGAGATGCTGCCAGGCAGAGGATTCCTTATCACTTCTTATTTCTTAGTTGAGGAGGTGGGAAAGAATTCTTTACTGTGACTGTGGTGTGGCCCTGGAACAGGGCTGTGCAGGGCAGCTGTGTGTGCTCCCTCCCTGGAAGTGTTCAAGGCCAGGCTCTGAGCCTGGGTGAAGGGAGTGAGTGGACCCTCAGCCAGTCAGCTGATGATACCAAACTGGGGGGGTGATGGGCAGACACCCCCAAGCTGTGCTGACATCCAATGGGAGCTGGACAGGGTGATTGCTGAGGGAAGGAGAACCTCAGGAGGTTCAACAAGTGTAGATTCCTGCACCTGGGCAGGAACAACCCCAGGCACCAGCACAGACTGGAGGTCATCCTGCTGGAGAGCAGCTCCATGGAGAAAGACCTTGGAGTGCTGGTGGGCAGCAAGTGCTGCATGGGACAGCAATGTGCCCTGGGGGCCAAGAGGGCCAAGGGCATCCTGGGCTGCAGCAAGCAAAGTGTGGCCAGCAGGGCTGGGGAGGTTCTGCTGCCCCTCTGCCCTGCCCAGCTGAGACCACTCCTGCAGTGCTGTGTCCAGCTCTGGGCTCCCCAGCTCAAGAGAGACAGAGACCTGCTGGAGAGAGTCCAACAGAGGCTATGAGGATGATGAAGGGATTGGAACATCTCTGCTGTGGAGAAAGGCTGAGAGCCCTGGGGCTGTGTGGAGAGGAGAAGGCTGAGAGGGGATCTGATCACTGTCTATCAATAGCTGAGGGCTGGGGGTCAGGAGGCAGGTGCCAGGCTCTGCTTGGTGCTGCCCAGTGCCAGGACAAGGAGCAGCAGGGAGAAGCTGGAGCCCAGGAGGAGACACCTCAAGAGGAGGAGAGACTTGTGTATGGTGAGGCTGCTGGAGCCCTGGAGCAGGCTGGCCAGAGAGGTTGTGGAGTCTCCTTGTGTGGAGGCATTGCAGAGCCAGCTGGAGGTGTTGCTGTGGGAGCTGCCCTGGGTGCTGCTGCTCTGGCAGGGGGCTTGGCCTGGCTGCTCTCTGGAGCTCCCTTCCAGCCCCTGACACTGTGGTTCTGTGAGCTAGCCTGGCCAGGGTTGTTATCACACCAGTTGTTTTTCCTTCTGCTCACGTGGAACCTCCTAAGCTGCTGCTGTCCTGCCACTGGGCCCCACCAAAAAGAGACCCTCACCTTCAGCACCCACCCCATCAGGACCCCACCATCAGGAGGTCTGCTGCACTCTTACCAGGCAGAGGAAAGGAAGAGGGCTGATCATCTCAGCTGGAGTCAAGGCACTAGGAGGGATTTTCCAGCAGGGAAAGCAGGGTGCCAAGGAAAAGTGGGGAGCAGGGCACAGAAAGAGGCTGCCACAGCAAAGCCCCCAGCAGCAACACGTTTCCAAGTGGTGTTTGCAGGACCCAAACTAGGATCCAGGCACAGAGCAGTAGGTGGTGTGTGTATCAGCTTGTCTTGGTGGCTGTGCACATGCTGCAGCTCTTCCACCTGCTCCCTGCTCTGTGTTTCCCAAGGCTGAAGGCTGCTGCCTGAGCAATCCTTGCTGCTTCTGATCTGATCTCTGTGAAGGTGTCTGGCAGGAGATAGCAGGCACTGGCTTTCCAGTGTGACCAGTAAAACTGGTCCATCAGGGTATGATGGAATGGCTCAGGCTGGAGGGGACCTTCCCCTCCATGCCCAGGGACACCTCTCAGCTCCACTCAGCTGCTCAAGGCCTCAGCCAGCCTGGCCTTCAGCACCCCCAGCAAGGAGGCAGCCACAGCCTCCCTGGGCAGCCTGTGCCAGGCTCTCACCAGCCTCACACTCAACAGCTTCTTCCTCAGCTCCACTCTGCCCCTGCTCTGCCTCAGCTCCAAACCATTGCCCCTTGGCCTGGCTCCAGGCACCCTCATGTCCCTCTGCAGCCTGCCTGTAGGACCTCTTCACATCCTAGATACCAGAATACTGCAACACCACCAGCAAGGCCTTCCAGTCCCTGCCTGGGACTGCCTGCATCCCTTCCTGGCAACAGGAAGGCAAATAGTTCCTCACAGGGAAATAGTTGTGACAATCACTCAGGTCTGGTGAGGAGCAGCTGAGGGAACTGGGGCTGCTCAGCCTGGAGAAGGGGAGGCTAAAGGGAGACCTCACTGCTCTCTACAGCTCTCCCAAAGGAGTATGGAGTGAGGTGGGAGTTGGTCTCTTCTCCCAAGGTACAAGTCACAGGAGAAGAAATGGCCTCAAGTTGCACCAAGGTTGGGTTTAGGTTGAGGATTATCTTAGTATCACAGCATCATAGCATCAGTCAGGGTTGGAAGGGACCACAAGGATCATCCAGTTCCAACCCCCTGCCATGGGCAGGGACACCCCACACTACATCAGCCTGGCCAGAGCCTCGTCCAGCCTGGGCTTAAACACCTCCAGGGATGGGGCCTCAACCACCTCCCTGGATAACCCATTCCAGGGCTTCACCACTCTCATGGGGAAGAACTTCCTCCTCACCTCCAGCCTGAATCTCCCCACCCCCAGCTTCATTCCATTCCCCCTAGTCCTATCATTCCCTGATAGCCTGAGAAGTCCCTCCCCAGCCTTCCTGTAGGCCCCCTTCAGATCCTGGAAGGCCACAATGAGGTCACCTCGGAGCCTTCTCTTCTCCAGACTTCCCTGACAGGGTTCTGAAAGCCTGGCACAGGCTGCCCAGGGAGGTGGCTGAATGCCCATCCCTGGAGGTGCTCCCAGCAGGCAGAGATGTGGCTGCTGAGGGCCAGGGCTTGGCCCCAGCCTTGGCAGAGTTAGGGACTGGTTGGACTGGCTGAGCTTCAGGAGCTTTTCCAACCCGAAGGATTTGTCATGCTGCCATTTCACTCTCTGCCTGCCTTCTTCTTTCCCTGTGCCAACAGGACTCATTCTCCCTGGACAACATCATCAAATCCCTGGACAAAAACAACGATGGCAGTGTCAGCTTTGATGAGTTTGTGATGCTCATAAAAAGGCTAACAGGAGCAGGACAGTGAGGGCCCTGCCAGCAGGGCTGTGACTGCCTTGAAGGAGAGGAGCCTGCCACTCCTCCACGTGCTCTGCACCCCTAACCCCACACATTTATGAGGATTTTAACCTGCACAGAAATAAAGATTTCACAGATAACAAAGCATGCCCTGCCTGCTCTTCTCTGCACACTTGCCAGCCACATCTGCCAGCTGAGCTCAGAGCTAGGAGCTGCTCTGTGACATGGGAGGGAAGTTCAGCTGCAGCAAATGCTCTCTGCTTCCACTCCTCATCCTGGCTTAGCAGGCAGAGGCAGATCAGCAAAACACATGGGGAGCTGGCAGCACTGCTGGCACTGCCTGGCCACAGCAGAAGTGGGGAGGGATGCCTGGGAGAAAGATTGAAGTGTGAAGGAATCTTGTGTCCAGTTCTGGGCCCCTCAGCTCAAGAGGGAGCTGAGGGAAGTGCTGGAGAGAGTCCAAGGACAGCACAAGGGGCACTGGGTGCATTGCTGGGTGTACTACTGGAAGCAATACACCACAGCAGGCAGCTTCTGGGCTCCAAACAGAGTTGTTTCTAAAGTGGTTAACAGCAAACACTTTGGAGTTGCTTGGCTAGAGCCTTGCATCTGGGAAAGAACAACCCCATGGAGCAGGATGGGTTGGGGGCTGACCTAGGAGAAGGGGACCTGGGGGGGCTGGTGGGCAGGAGGATGCCCCTGAGCCAGCAAGGTGCCCTGGGGGCCAAGAAGGCCAAGGGCAGCCTGGGCTGCATTAGAAGGGCTGTGGGCAGGAGGGCAGAGAGCTTCTCCTGCCCCTCTGCTCTGCCCTGGGGAGGCCACAGCTGGAATCTTGTGTCCAGGTCTGGGCCCCTCAGCTCAAGAAGGAGCTGAGGAAGTGCTGGAGAGAGTCGATGGCAGAGCCCCCAAGCTTGGAGCTTGGGGCTTGGAGCAGAGGAGCCTGAGGGCTGCCCTCGGTGCTGGGGCTCAAGAGGTGCAGGGCAGTGTGGGGAGGAGGGAGCCAGGCTGTGCTGAGGGCTGTGCAAGGACAGCCCAAGGGGCACTGGGTGGCAGCTGGAGCAGAGGAGGTGGCAGGGGAAGAGGAGGGAAAGCTTTTTGGCTGTGAGGGTGGGAGAGGGCTGGAGCAGGCTGGCCAGAGAGGTTGTGGAGTCTCCTTGTGTGGAGGCCTTGCAAAGGCAGCTGGAGGTGTTGCTGTGGGAGCTGCCCTGGGTGCTGCTGCTCTGGCAGGGGGCTTGGCCTGGCTGCTCTCTGGAGCTCCCTTCCAGCCCTCACCTTGTGTGATGCTGTCAGCATCCTCTGGCTATGGACACAAAGCACATGGCAAGGGGTCAGCCACAGCCTGGCATCCAAGCCTTGGCCCAGAGCTCCCTCCCTTGTCACCAGCAGATGTGAGTTCACAAAACACAGGCAGGGCAAGGTGAGGGACTCAGTACTCACCACAGGATTCTTTGTGTCTGGGTCAAATTCTGTGGAGTTTGCATCTGAAAGAGAAGTTGCAAACAAAACCAATAGATTCCCAGGGCCAGCCCTCTGGTCTGCAGCAACCACAAGCTCCTCCCAGCAGCCCTGTGGCATTTCAGGGCTCGTTTGCATTTCAGCTACGACTGCCTGGGTGGACAAGTGCACACTGCACCACCTCAGCCACACACATTCCCTTTCCCACCTCCCAAAGCTGCTGCTTCTCAGCTTAGTGGCAGAGCTTCAGTGGTGCAGCTAAATCTCTCCAGGGCACTGCTGCACCTGCCATGGTTCAGCTGCTGCAGCTGCTGGAAGCAGGTGAGACAAACACCTCTCACTTTCTCTGCTCCTATGGAGCCCATGGAGGGGGCTGCAAGCACACAGCTCCTGCACTTGTTGGATCAAGAAGCAGGTTTTCAGACATCTGCATCACAGAACCACAGGATGGGTTGGGTTGGAAGGGAGCTCCAAAGCTCATCCTGTCCAACCCCCTGCACCCAGCAGGGACATCCTCCACCACAGCAGCTTGCTCACAGCCTTCTCCAGCCTCCCCTTGAACAGCTCCAGCCATGGAGCCTCAGCTCCCTCCCTGGGCAACCTGGTGCAGTGTGGCAGCAGCCTCCTGGGGCAGAACTTGTTCCTCACAGCCAATCTCCATCTGCTCTGCTCTCCTTTCAAACCCTTGCCCCTGCTGCTGTCCCTGCAGGCCTTTGGGCACAGTCCCTCTGCAGCCTTCTTGCAGCCCCTTCAGGTCCTGGCAGGCTGCTGTGAGGTCCCCCTGGAGCCTTCTCTTCTGCAGGCTGAACACCCCCAGCTCCCTCAGCCTGGCCTCACAGCAGAGCTGCTGCAGCCCTATGATCATCTTTGTGTCCCTGCTCTGGAGCCTCTCCACCAGGTCCATGTCCTTCCTGTGCTGAGGGCTCCAGAGCTGGCCACAGCCCTGCAGGTGAGGTCTCCCCAGAGCAGAGCAGAGCAGAGGGGCAGGATCCTCTCTCTCCAGCTCTGGCCACACTGCTTTGGGTGCAGCCCAGGCTGCCCTTGGCCTTCTGTGCTGCCAGTGCCCATTGCTGCCTCCTGCCCAGCTTCTCCCCCAATTCCCAGCACCCCCAGGTCCTTCTCTGCAGGGCTGCTCTCAATCTCCTCATCCCCAGCCTGGGGATATCAATGGCTGCCCAGACCCAGCTGCAGGACCTTGCACTTTGCCTTACTGAACCTGCTGAGATTCTCCTCTGCCCTCCACTGCAGCCTTCCCAGGTCCCTCTGGATGGCATCCCCTTGTACAGGGGGCAGCAAGGGTGCTTGGCTCCTGCAACATCATCACTTTCAGCTAAGACTCTAATGCTCAGGAGTTCCAGAGAGCAGTTCTTGTAAGAGACACACATGTGACATGCAGAAGCTCTCCTGCAGCAGCCACACTCACACTGGCACACACTGGGCCTCACCTGGCCAGTTCAAGCAGTTCCTGGCAAATTCCACCACAGCTAACTGCATTCCCAGGCAAACTCCTAGGGGAGAAAAGAAACCAAACCACATGAACCCAAACCTCCCAGAATTTCACAGGACCAAGAGCAGGCCTGACCAAGTCTTTGCTGCTCTGCCTGAAACTTGGCTGCTTAGGTCCTGGGACCCTGTGAACTGCTGGCACCCAGTGTCACAGAATCACCAAGGTTGGAAGAGACCTCAGACATCATCAAGTCCAACCTGGCACCACAGACCTCATGACTACTAAACCATGGCACCAAGTGCACATTCAATCTCTTGAACACCTCCAGGGATGGGGACTCCACCACCTTCCTGGGCAGCACATCCCAATGGCCAATCTCTCTTGCTGGCAAGAATTTCTTCCTAACATCCAGCCTGAACCTCCCCTGGCACAGCTTGAGACTGTGTCCTCTTGTTCTGGTGCTGGGTGCTTGGCAGAAGAGACCAACCCCCACCTGGCTCTAACCTCCCTTCAGGGAGTTGCAGAGAGCAGGAAGGTCTCCCCTGAGCCTCCTCTTCTCCAGGCTAAGCAACCCCAGCTCCCTCAGCCTCTCCTCACAGGGCTGTGCTCCAGACCCCTCCCCAGCTTTGCTGCCCAGGCTCAGTAAACCCCTCAAGCACAACAGGGTTGCTGAGTGCTAAACTCCCTCTCCCAAGCTGGCACAGTGTAAAGGGCAGTGGCACAATTATCTGTCAAAAATGACTATTTCCTCCCCCCCCCCCCCATCCAGTTTCACAACAATGACTGCAAAGGCAGACAGAAGCCAAGCCCTGGGTACACCCAGATGTGAATTCTGCTCTGGCAGCCGCTCAAAGCAGTCACTTGGGAAGCTGTGAAGGAAGATGAAGCAGGGAAGCAAAGCATCAGAGGCCCTCACACAAACAGCACTTGGCTTACAGGCCAGAAGGCAGCTTTGGACTTGCCCACAACAAAAATATACCTGGAAAGCAACAAAAATGAGTGCACAGGGTTTTTCACACCTATTCATCCCTGCTCTGGGGTTGACTTAATTACAGGGAGAAGCAAAAACCCTCCACACAGCAAAGCAATCCTTCGGAGCAGGGAAGGTCTTTGGCTTCCTTCATTAAGCAGCAGATGTGGTGCCAGACTCTGAGCCTGGGCACTACTCACAAGGCAAACATTCACCCCAGCAGGGGCAATCACAGTGCACCTGCAGGATGGCCAAGGCCCAGCCAGCATGGATTCAGGAAGGGCAGGGCCTGCCTCACCAACCTGATCTCCTTCTATGCCCAGGTGACTGCCTGCTGGATGTGGGGCAGGCTGTGGATGGAGTCTGCCTGCACTTCAGCAAGGCCTCTGGCACCATCCCCCACAGCAAACTCCTGGCCAAGCTGGCAGCCCCTGGCTTGGGCAGCAGCACTCTGAGCTGGGGTAGGAACTGGCTGCAGGCTGAGCCCAGAGAGTGGTGGTGAATGGTGCCACAGCCAGCTGGCAGCCAGGCACCAGTGGTGTGCCCCAGGGATCAGTGCTGGGCCCCAGCCTGTTCAATACCTTCATTGATGATCTGGAGGAGCGCATTGAGTCCAGCATCAGGAAATGTGCAGATGACAGCAAGCTGGGGGCAGGAGTTAATCTGCTGGAGGGCAGAGAGGCTTTGCAGAGGGACCTTGCCAGGCTGGACAGATGGGCAGAGGCCAGGGGCAGGAGATTGAACACATCCAAGTGCCAGGTGCTGCACATTGGCCACAGCAACCCCAGGCAGTGCTACAGGCTGGGGGCAGAGTGGCTGAGAGCAGCCAGGCAGAGAGGGACCTGGGGGGAGTGGTTGAGAGGAGGCTGAACATGAGCCAGCAGTGTGCCCAGGGGGCCAAGAAGGCCAAGGGCATCCTGGCCTGCAGCAGGAACAGTGTGGCCAGCAGGAGCAGGGAGGTCATTGTGCTCTGTGCTCAGCACTGCTGAGGCCACACCTTGAGTCCTGTGTCCAGTTCTGGGCCCCTCAGGTCAGGAAAGATGTTGAGCTGCTGGAAGGTGTCCAGAGAAGGGCAAGAAAGCTGGGGAGGGGTCTGGAGCACAGCCCTGTGAGGAGAGGCTGAGGGAGCTGGGGTTGCTTAGCCTGGAGAAGAGGAGGCTCAGGGGAGACCTTCTTGCTCTCTGCAACTCCCTGAAGGGAGGTTGTAGCCAGGTGGGGGTTGGTCTCTTCTGCCAGGCAGCCAGCACCAGAACAAGAGGACACAGTCTCAAGCTGTGCCAGGGGAGGTTTAGGCTGGAGGAGAGGAGAAAGTTCTTCCCAGAGAGAGTTGTTAGCCATTGGGATGTGCTGCCCAGGGAGGTGGTGGAGTCCCCATCCCTGGAAGTGTTCAGGAGGGGATTGGGTGTGGCACTTGGTGCCATGGTTTAGTTAGTCATGAGGTGTTGGGTGACAGCTTGGACTGGATGATCTCTGAGATCTTTTCCAATCTTGTTGATTCCAAGATTCTATGATTCTATATACTTCCCCAAGGTGAGATCCCTTCTCAGTCCCTGTTTTGTTGTCTGGCTTTTGTGGGCACCTCAAATCACTTGGCTGGCAGAGCCCTCCCAACTCCAGGGATTTCTGACTGCAAGGATCTTACCAAGGAAAGGTTTCTTCTTTGTTCTTGCCCAGGAGATGGCTTGGAGCTTGCCTTCTGTTCCTCTGATTCCAAACCCTCCTGGGACCAGAATGCCACTGTAACAACCAGACACAAAGCCACCAACACGTAAGATCAACACAGCAAAGGAAGTCCACACCAATTGAATCCCAGAGTGGCTCAGGCTGGAAGGGAGCTCAGAGCTCAGCTCCCCCAAGCTCCCCACCCTGCCCAGGGACACCTCTCAGCTCCACTCAGCTGCTCAAGGCCTCAGCCAGCCTGGCCTTCAGCACCCCCAGCAAGGAGGCAGCCACAGCCTCCCTGGGCAGCCTGTGCCAGGCTCTCACCAGCCTCACACTCAACAACTTCTGCCTCAGCTCCACTCTGCCCCTGCTCTGCCTCAGCTCCAAACCATTGCCCCTTGGGCTGGCTCCAGACCCCCTCAGCCAAAGCTCCACTCGCGCCCTGCTCTGCCCTGGAGCCACAAAGATGCTCCCAGGGCTGGAGCAGCTCTGCTGGGAGCACAGGCTGAGGGAGCTGGGGGTGTGCAGCCTGCAGAGGAGAAGGCTCCAGGGGCAGCTCAGAGCTGCTGCCAGCAGCTGAAGGGATCCTGCAGGAAGGCTGCAGAGAGACTTTGGCTGAGGGGGTCTGGAGCCAGGCCAAGGGGCAATGGGTTGGAGCTGAGGCAGAGGAGGGGCAGAGTGGAGCTGAGGCAGAAGTTGTTGAGTGTGAGGCTGGTGAGAGCCTGGCACAGGCTGCCCAGGGAGGCTGTGGCTGCCTCCTTGCTGGGGGTGCTGAAGGCCAGGCTGGCTGAGGCCTTGAGCAGCTGAGTGGAGCTGAGAGGTGTCCCTGGGCATGGTGGGGAGCTTGAGGGAGATGAGCTCTGAGCTGCCTTCCAGCCTGAGCCATTCTGGGATTCTATGAACAGAGGTTTGCAGAGCACCAGCAGCATTTATTAAGCTTTAATTTGTGTTTTTCTGTTACTGCTTTTCATTCTTGATGCACACTGACAAACCAAAACCTTTGGCCTGTGCTGCAAAGGAAGTCTAGCTATGAGAAACAACCAAACCCTACACAACAGTCAGGCAACTGTAACTTGGCTGAACAGATTAAAGCAGTGTGAGGATAACAACTGGCTGGAGGCTGAGCCAGAGAGTGGTGGTGAATGGTGCCACAGCCAGCTGGCAGCCAGGCACCAGTGGTGTGCCCCAGGGATCAGTGCTGGGCCCCAGCCTGTTCCATATCTTCAGTGATGATCTGGAGGAGGGCATTGAGTCCAGCATCAGTAAGTTTGCAGATGACAGCAAGCTGGGGGCAGGAGTTGATCTGTTAGAGGGTAGGAGAGCTCTGCAGAGGGACCTTGCCAGGCTGGACAGATGGGCAGAGGCCAAGGGCAGGAGATTGAACACATCCAAGTGCCAGGTGCTGCACAGTGGCCACAACAACCCCAGGCAGTGCTACAGGCTGGGGGCAGAGTGGCTGAGAGCAGCCAGGCAGAGAGGGACCTGGGGGTGCTGGTTGAGAGGAGGCTGAACAGGAGCCAGCAGTGTGCCCAGACAGCCAAGAAGGCCAAGGGCATCCTGGGGTCTGGAGCACAGCCCTGTGAGGAGAGGCTGAGGGAGCTGGGGTTGCTTAGCCTGCAGAAGAGGAGGCTCAGGGGAGACCTTCTTGCTCTCTCCAACTCCCTGCAGGGAGGTTGTAGCCAGGAGGGGGTTGGTCTCTTCTGCCAGGCAGCCAGCACCAGAACAAGAGGACACAGTCTCAAGCTGTGCCAGGGGAGGTTTAGGCTGGAGGTGAGGAGAAAGTTCTTCCCAGAGAGAGCTGTTGGCCATTGGAATGTGCTGCCCAGGGAGGTGGTGGAGTCCCCATCCCTGGAAGTGTTCAAGAGGGGATTGGATGTGGCACTTGGAGCCATGGGTTAGTAGTCATGAGGTGTTGGGTGACAGCTTGGATTGATAATCTCTGAGGCCTCTTCCAACCTTATTGGTTGTATGATTCTATGATAGAGGCTGATGCCCTAATGCCCTGTGTCTGAAGCCTGTCAGCAGCCAGGCACATTTAGCCCTGTACTGCAGTAAGGGAAGCTTGGATTTGCTGACAAATTCCTCACCACAGCACTTCTCATCCCATTAAAGAAACATCAGGGCCTGCACTTGAGATACCAACCACACAGTGCCACTTACTCTGCTTTGCACAGTTTGTGCCATGCCTGGTGGTACTTCACTGAGTTCTCTGCTTCTGTAGAGGGTTCAAGCTCTGTTGAATCTATGTACTAGTGAAGGAAAACAGGCAGTCAGCTTTTCTCCCAAGCAAGAGCAGCACACACCACAGAACCAACTTTGCAACACCATTGAGACAAGCTAGGAGAGGAATTTCAAGTCCATTTCCCAATATGCCTCTAACAGCTTCACTGAGACCCAGCTCTGGAGCCCTCAGCACAGGAAGGACATGGACCTGGTGGAGAGGCTCCAGAGGAGGGACACAAAGATGATCAGGGGCTGCAGCACCTCTGCTATGAGGACAGGCTGAGGGAGCTGGGGGTGTTCAGCCTACAGAAGAGAAGGCTCCAGGCAGACCTCAGAGCAGCCTGCCAGGAGCTGAAGAGGCTCCAAGAAGGCTACAGAGGGACTGTGCCCAGAGGCCTGCAGGGACAGCAGCAGGGGCAAGGGTTTGAAAGGAGAGCAGAGCAGATGGAGATTGGCTGTGAGGAACAAGTTCTGCCCCAGGAGGCTGCTGCCACACTGCACCAGGTTGCCCAGGGAGGGAGCTGAGGCTCCATGGCTGGAGCTGTTGAAGGGGAGGCTGGAGAAGGCTGTGAGCAAGCTGCTGTGGTGGAGGATGTCCCTGCTGGGTGCAGGGGGTTGGGCTGGAGGCCCTCTGGAGCTCCCTTCCAACCCAGACCATTCTGTGATTCTGTGGAGAGCCTTTGGGCAAAACTACTGTGAAGGAGGTCGGCACAGGCAGGGAAGCAGAGCAGGAGCCCTTGGCTGTGAACATTTCAGCAGCAGAATCCATTCCCAGGCTGATGAATGGCAAAGCCTCCCTGAACTCAGGATCTGCAGGCTTGGCAGCTTGCACTTCTTTGCTCACAGCAAAGTTGCAGGCAGCTGCCACCAGAACACACTGCTTAGAATCACAGAAATCAGGAAGGGCCTTGGGAGGCCTCTAGCCCAAGTCCCTGCTCCAAGTAGGTTAAATTAGAGCAGGTTGCTCAGGGCCATTTCCAGGCAGAATCTGGAAGCCTTCACTGTGGCTGTTCCCTCTCCTCCTTTTCATGCACAGAGAAACGACTTCTTGAAGTCTTGGCTCCACTTCCTCTTCCCAGGCAGTGAGGTGAGGCTGCCCACCTGCCATGTCCTCACAGCCTCCTCTTGGCTCCCCCTTTTGGAGACTGCTGCAACATTTGTGCTCTTCTAACCCTACAATCACTTAAGTTGGGAAGGATCTTTAAGATCATCATCAAGCTAACACCACCAAGTCCCCCCACTGAACCATGTCCCTAAGCACCACATCTACACACCCTGCAAATGCCTCCTGGGATGATGACTCCACCACTTCCCTGGGCAGCCTGCACCACTCTTTGGCAACCCTTTCACTGAAGAAACTTCTCCTAAAGTCCAGACTGAACCTCCC
Source organism: Picus viridis (assembly GCA_033816785.1). Lineage (NCBI taxonomy): Eukaryota > Metazoa > Chordata > Aves > Piciformes > Picidae > Picus > Picus viridis. The sequence goes on along the minus strand of CM066570.1, from coordinate 31,427,263 downwards.
CTGGAGCAACTTGAGGCCTTTTCAGTCTTGTCCTGCTGCTGGTTACTAGGGAGAAGAGACCAGCCCCAGCCTCACTCCAGCCTCCTCCCAGGGAGCTGTGGAGAGCAATGAGGTCTCCCCTCAGCCTAAACAACCCCAGCTCCCTCAGCTGCTCCTCAGAGGATTTGTGCTCCAGACCCTTCCCCAGCATTGTTTTGGATGCACTGCAGCCCCTCAATGTCCTTCCTGGAGTGAGGGGCCCGAAACTGAACTCAGAATTCAGGGTGCAGCCTCACCAGTGCTAAGCACAGGGGCTCAATTGCTGCCCTCCTCCTGCTAGCCACACCGTTGCTGCTGCAGGCCAGGATGCTGGTGGCCTCCCTGGCCACTGGGCACACTGACAGCTCACATCCAGCTGGCTGCCAGCACCCCTAGGTCGACCTGGCAGCTTTCAAGTCACTCTTCCCTAAGCCTGTAGTGAGGTTCTTGTGACCCAAGTGTAGGACCTGGTACTTGGCCTTGTTCAATCTCATCCAGTTAGCCTTGTCTTCCCTCCCCTGCCTGTCCAGGTCCCTCTGGATGGCATGGCATGGCATGGCGTGGCATCCTATCCCTATCCCCATCCTATCCATATCTCCATCCCCATCCCATTCCCATCCCCATCCCATCCCAATCTACATCCCCATCACATCCCCATCCCTCTCCCTGTCTCCATCCCCATCCCATCCCCATCCCCATCCCATCCCTATCTCTATCCCCATCCCTATTCCCATCCCATCCCCATCCCATCCCAATCTACATCCCCATCACATCCCCATCCCTCTCCCTGTCTCCATCCCCATCCCATCCCCATCCCCATCCCATCCCCATCCCATCCCTATCTCCATCCCCATCCCTATCCCCATCCCATCCCCATCCCATCCTTATCCCTATCCCCATCCCATCCCCATCCCATCCTTATCTCCATCCCCATCCCTATCCCCATCCCATCCTTATCTCCATCCCCATCCCTATCCCCATCCCCATCCCATCCCCATCCCCATCCCACCCCCATCCCATCCCTATCTCCATCCCTATCTCCATCCCATCCCTCAGTCTTCTCAGCTCATGGCAGTGTTGCTATCAGATCAGATCCCCTTCAAATCCTGCCAGCACTCCTTTACCAGCCCTGAGCTGCTTGGCCAGCCTGTGTTTAACACACAGCCCACTGTCTGCTTTGGGCATGGATTCAGACTGCCTGCCATCCCATCCCCATCCCTACCCCCATCCCATCCCTATCTCCATCCCCATCCCCTTCCCATCCCATCCCTATCCCCATCCCATCCCTATCTCCATCCCCATCCCTATCTCATTCCCTATCCACAGCCCCACCCCATCCCTATCTCCATCCCCATCCCATCCCTATCTCCATCCCCATCCCATTCTTAGCTCCATCCCCATCCCCATCTCATTCCCATCCCTACCTCCATCCCATCCCTATCTCCATCCCCATCCTCTTCCTATCCCATCACTATCCCCATCCCATCCATATCTCCATCCTCATCGAATCCCCATCCCATCCCTATCTCCATCCCCATCCCTATACCCATCCCATCCCATCCTTATCCCTATACCCATCCCATCCCCATCCCATCCTTATCCCTATCCCTATCCCATTGCCATCCCATCATCTCCATCCCCATCCCTATCCCCATCCCATCCCTATCTCCATCCTCATCCTCTTCCCATCCCATCCCTATCTCCATCCCCATCCCTATCCCCATCCCCATCCCCATCCCATCCCTATCTCCATCCCCATCCCTATCCCCATCCCCATCCCATCCCTATCTCCATCCCCATCCCCATCACATTCCTATCCCCACCCCATCCCTATCTCCATCCCCATCCCATCCCATCCCTATCTCCATCCCCATCCCATTCTTAGCTCCATCCCCATCTCATTCCCATCCCTACCTCCATCCCATCCCTATCTCCATCCCCATCCTCTTCCCATCCCATCACTATCCCCATCCCATCCATATCTCCATCCTCATCGAATCCCCATCCCATCCCTATCTCCATCCCCATCCCTATACCCATCCCATCCCCATCCCATCCTTATCCCTATCCCCATCCCATCGCCATCCCATCCTTATCTCCATCCCCATCCCTATCCCCATCCCATCCCTATGTCCATCCTCATCCTCTTCCCATCCCATCCCTATCTCCATCCCCATCCCTATCCCCATCCCCATCCCATCCCTATCTCCATCCCCATCCCCATCACATTCCTATCCCCACCCCATCCCTATCTCCATCCCCATCCCATCCCATCCCTATCTCCATCCCCATCCCATTCTTAGCTCCATCCCCATCTCATTCCCATCCCTACCTCCATCCCATCCCTATCTCCATCCCCATCCTCTTCCCATCCCATCACTATCCCCATCCCATCCATATCTCCATCCTCATCGAATCCCCATCCCATCCCTATCTCCATCCCCATCCCTATACCCATCCCATCCCCATCCCATCCTTATCCCTATCCCCATCCCATCGCCATCCCATCCTTATCTCCATCCCCATCCCTATCCCCATCCCATCCCTATGTCCATCCTCATCCTCTTCCCATCCCATCCCTATCTCCATCCCCATCCCATCCCTATCTCCATCCCCATCCCTATCCCCATCCCCATCCCATCCCTATCTCCATCCCCATCCCCATCACATTCCTATCCCCACCCCATCCCTATCTCCATCCCCATCCCATCCCATCCCTATCTCCATCCCCATCCCATTCTTAGCTCCATCCCCATCTCATTCCCATCCCTACCTCCATCCCATCCCTATCTCCATCCCCATCCTCTTCCCATCCCATCACTATCCCCATCCCATCCATATCTCCATCCTCATCGAATCCCCATCCCATCCCTATCTCCATCCCCATCCCTATACCCATCCCATCCCCATCCCATCCTTATCCCTATCCCCATCCCATCGCCATCCCATCCTTATCTCCATCCCCATCCCTATCCCCATCCCATCCCTATGTCCATCCTCATCCCTTCCCATCCCATCCCTATCTCCATCCCCATCCCATCCCTATCTCCATCCCCATCCCTATCCCCATCCCCATCCCAACCCTATCTCCATCCCCATCCCCATCATCCCTATCCCCACCCCATCCCTACCCCCATCCCATCCCTACCTCCATCCCCATCCCTACCCCCATCCCTATCCCTACCCCCATCCCATCCCTATCTCCATCCCCAACCCCATCCCATCCCTCAGTCTTCTCAGCTCACGGCAGTGTTGCTATCAGATCAGTTCCCCTTCAAATCCTGCCAGCACTCCTTTACCAGCCCTGAGCTGCTTGGCCAGCCTGTGTTTAACACACAGCTCACTGCTTTGGGCATGGATTCAGACCGCCTGCCACGATGGGAGGCAGCACAGAAGGGCAGAAAGCACTCCTGAGAGCAAACCCCAGAAACATCCTCACCATTAAATCCAGCTTGTGATTAATTGCCAGGGCAGAGTGTTCCAGAGCCTTGAAAACAGAAGCATAGCAGTCACTGAGCTTTGTGTACTTGCCCACCAGAGCTATGGAACACACCTTCAGCAGCCTCTCGTACCTGACAGGAACAAAGGGAGAGGTTGGTTAGGACACCAAATGCCACAAGCATCATTTACCACCAGGCCTGGCCCACTAGAGAGGTCCCAGAGGACTGAAGCTGGCCAATGTGATGCCCATCCCCAAGAAGGGCCAGAAGGAGGAACCTGCAAACTTCAGGCCTGCCAGCCTGACCTCAGTGCCAGGCAAGGTTATGGAGCAGATCATCCTGGGGGCAATCACACAGCACTTACAGGATGGCCAAGGGCTCAGGCCCAGCCAGCATGGATTCAGGAAGGGCAGGGCCTGCCTCACCAACCTGATCTCCCTCTATGCCCAGGTGACTGCCTGCTGGATGTGGGGCAGGCTGTGGATGGAGTCTGCCTGCACTTCAGCAAGGCCTCTGACACCATCCCCCACAGCAAACTCCTGGCCAAGCTGGCAGCCCCTGGATTGGGCAGCAGCACTCTGAGCTGGGGTAGGAACTGGCTGGAGGCTGAGCCCAGAGAGTGGTGGTGAATGGTGCCACAGCCAGCTGGCAGCCAGGCACCACTGGTATGCCCCAGGGATCAGTGCTGGGCCCCAGCCTCTTTAATATCTTCATTGATGATCTGGATGAGGGGATTGAGACAGTCATCAGCAAATTTGCAGATGACAGCAAGCTGGGGGCAGGAGTTGATCTGTTATAGGGTAGGAGAGCTCTGCAGAGGGACCTTGCCAGGCTGGACAGATGGGCAGAGGCCAAGGGCAGGAGATTGAACACATCCAAGTGCCAGGTGCTGCACATTGGCCACAGCAACCCCAGGCAGTGCTACAGGCTGGGGGCAGAGTGGCTGAGAGCAGCCAGGCAGAGAGGGACCTAGGGGGACTGGTTCAGAGTAGACTGAACAGGAGCCAGCAGTGTGCCCAGGGGGCAAGAAGGCCAAGGGCATCCTGGTCTGCATCAGGACCAGTGTGGCCAGCAGGAGCAGGGAGGTCATTGTGCCCTGTGCTCAGCACTGCTGAGGCCACACTTTGAGTCCTGTGTCCAGTTCTGGGCCCCTCAGGTCAGGAAAGATGTTGAGCTGCTGGAAGGTGTCCAGAGAAGGGCAAGAAAGCTGGGGAGGGGTCTGGAGCACAGCCCTGTGAGGAGAGGCTGAGGGAGCTGGGGTTGCTTAGCCTGGAGAAGAGGAGGCTCAGGGGAGACCTTCTTGCTCTCTGCAACTCCCTGCAGGGAGGTTGTAGCCAGGTGGGGGTTGGTCTCTTCTGCCAGGCCCCCAGCACCAGAACAAGAGGACACAGTCTCAAGCCGTGCCAGGGGAGGTTTAGGCTGGAGGTGAGGAGAAAGCTCTTCACAGAAGAGTTGTTAGCCATTGGGATGTGCTGCCCAGGGAGGTGGTGGAGTCCCCATCCCTGGAGGTGATCAAGAGGGGATTGGATGTGGCACTTGGTGCCATGGTTTAGTTAGTCATGAGGTGTTGGGTGACAGGTTGGACTGGATGATCTCTGAGGTCTTTTCCAACCTTGTTGATTCCCTGATTCTCTGAAACATTTGAACACTGTTTGCTTTCTTTTTGGTTCATTTCATCAAACACCTTCCAAACATCTGAAACCCACAAGGTTTTTGAACCCAGACCCTTCACAGCCTGCTGCTGAGCCCAGGTGGCTCCGGTGACTTCACGAGCAGCTGAAAGCTTGAGGTGGAACCACCTCTAGAACAAGCAGGATGAGTCTGGCTACCTGTCTGCCATCTTCTTCCATCTCAGCAGCAGATCACTTGGCTGGTCAGCAATAGGTAAATTCAGCCTCTCTTTAAAGTACTTCATGATGCCCTGCTCCTCCAGCAGGATGGGCACCCGGTAGGTGGAAGAGACATCGTGGATGAATATCACCTGCCAGCAAACAGCGAAGCACAAAGACTGAACTGCAGGCTTCAACAGGAAGGATCCAGCTTGCTCCTTGCACAGGAAATGCATCTGGCAGCCTACACACACTCTCAGTTTCAACCACTTCTCACTCCAAAGAGCAGGGCAGCACAGCTCACTTGGAGGTTCCATTAAATCAGAGAGTGTGAGGGGCTGGAAGGGAGCTGCAGAGAGCAGCCAGGCCAAGCCCCCTGCCAGAGCAGCAGCACCCAGGGCAGCTCCCACAGCAACACCTCCAGCTGCCTTTGCAAGGCCTCCACACAAGGAGACTCCACAACCTCTCTGGCCAGCCTGCTCCAGCCCTCTCCCACCCTCACAGCCAAAAAGCTTTCCCTCCTCTTCCCCTGCCACCTCCTCTGCTCCAGCTGCCACCCAGTGCCCCTTGGGCTGTCCTTGCACAGCCCTCAGCACAGCCTGGCTCCCTCCTCCCCACACTGCCCTGCACCTCTTGAGCCCCAGCACTGAGGGCAGCCCTCAGGCTCCTCTGCTCCAAGCTCCAAGCCCCAGCTGCCTCAGCCTGGCCTCCCAGGGAGACCTTCCACTGCCTGCAGCAGCTTGGGGGCTCTGCCATCCACTCTCTCCAGCCCTTCCCTCAGCTCCTTCTTGAGCTGAGGGGCCCAGACCTGGACCCAAGATTCCAGCTGTGGCCTCCGCAGGGCAGAGCAGAGGGGCAGGAGAACCTCTCTGCCCTCCTGCCCACAGCCCTTCTAATGCAGCCCAGGATGCCCTTGGCCTTCTTGGCCACCAGGGCACCTTGCTGGCTCAGGGGCATCCTCCTGCCCACCTGCACTCCCAGGACCCTTTCCCAGCTGTGGCCTCAGCAGTGCGGAGCAGAGGGGCAGGAGAGGAGTTTTCACAGCTGTGTACAGTCACTAACCATGCACTCACAATACATTCCCTTTATTCCCTTTTTGCATGAGATGGCCATGGCCATGTGACATGAAATCTAGCAGATGAACAGCCAACCTCTTTGCAGTGTTACAGTCTCTGACAGCAAGTCAAAAGCTGTGGAAACAATCACACATGAAGGACAGAGCCTGAACCTGGAAACAGAAAAGCTCAGGAGTGTGTCCTTTGTGTCCTTCCCCACCAATGTAAGTAATGACCAAGAGAATATTGCAGTGCTGACCTGTTCAGGCTCCACGTGGCAGAACATGGAAATCTTCTCCTTCACTGCCATTTCTATAGGCTTTGCACTTCTGCAGACAATCTGTTAGGACAGGTGGGGAAACATGAAACAGTTACTGGGCAAAGCAACAGAGGATCCTCAGTGGGGCAATCCCAAGCACAGATCCAGGCTGGGTGAGGAGTGGCTGAGAGCAGCCTGGAGGAGAAGGCCTTGGGGGTGTCAGGTGGTGACAAACTCCCCAGGAGCCAGCAGTGGTCCCTGGCAGCCCAGCAGGCAGCTGTGTGCTGAGCTGCAGCCAGAGCAGGGAGAGCAGCAGCACAGGGAGGGGATTCTGCCCTCTGCTCTGCTCAGACCCCACCTGCAGCACTGCCTCCAGTTCTGGGGCCCCCAGCACAAGAGGGACCTGGAGCTGCTGGAGAGGGTCCAGAGGAGGCCACAAAGGTGATCAGAGGGCTGCAGAACCTCGCCTGTGGGGACAGGCTGAGAGAGTTGGGGCTGTTGAGCCTGGAGAAGAGAAGGCTCCAGGAAGACCTCAGAGAAGCCTTCCAGTACCTGAAGGAGGCTACAAGAAAGCCAGGGAGGGACTCTTGCCAAGGGCTGGGAGTGACAGGATGAGAGGGAATGGATTGAAGCTTGAGGAGGGCAGATTGAGACTGCAGAGGAGGAAGAAATTCTTTGCAGTGAGGCTGGGGAGACTCTGGCACAGGCTGCCCAGGGAGGCTGTGGCTGCCTCCTGCCTGGAGGTGCTCAGCACCAGGCTGGATGAGGCCTTGAGCAAGCTGGGCTGGTGGGAGGTGTCCCTGCCCACAGCAGGGGGGTTGGAACTGGATGATCCTTAAGGTCTCTTCCAACCTAAACCATTCTATCAGTCTATTCAGGGCCATCAGTCTATTCCTAAGGCTTGCTGGCAGGAGCACAGGAGGAAGTGCACTTTGAAATCTCTCATCCACCTCTCTGAGATAAATGTAGGATGAAGGCAGTCACAGAAATGGAAACCATCAGAGTCAGCAGGAGAACACAGAACTGGAGTGACAGTGATGGGAGATGCACCCCAAAATCCAGCAGAAAGGAGGTGAGGAACAGCTCAGCTGAACAAGGCAGCAGTGCCACCTCCATAGAATCATAGAATCAAGAAGGGTGGAAGAGAGCTCAGAGATCATCAAGTCCCAGCTGTCACCCAACACCTCATGACTACAAACCCATGGCTCCAAGTGCCACATCCAACCCCCTCTTGAACACCTCCAGGGATGGGGACTGGGCAGAATCAGTGTCCCAAGTGCTTCCCACTCAGTCTGCAGATGCAGAGTGCCCATGCAGTGCCCATGGAGAACAGAAGGGCTCCTGCCCATGGCCAGCTAGGCTAGCCCAGGGAAGCCTGGGAGCAGGCAGCAGATATCAAGAGCAGGTCTAGCCAAGCTTAGATCAGGCAGCCTGCTAGCACAGCCTATGAAGGAAACCTCCCAGCTGCTCTTCTAGGAACTTCCCCACGCTGCTGCTGGGGCCTTGGGACCCTGCCCAAGAGAGCAAACACTTGAAGACTTCCTGAATCAGTGCCCAAGCAGCTTTCTAACACTGCCAAGAGGCTGTGCTCAGAGTGTAAAATCTCTGTGCTTTAGTAGCCAACAGCAGCAGTTTGGGGGACAAGAAACCCAACAAGGTGCTGCACTCCTGGCAGTCCCTGCAGTGCCCCAGGCAAGAAATGAAGGTGTGACCAAGTGCCTGGGTTGCTCTGCTTTGCCTTTTATCTCACACACACTTCATGAGCTCTTCAAAATCCATTTGGGGCTGAGGGAAGTCAGACACTGCCAATTACCTTGAAGGCCCTCAAAAATCAAATCCAACTTGCCACATGCAATCAGCACCCCAGGAGGGATTCTGAGATGGAGGAGCTCAAGCTTGGCCCAGAGAGCAGCACAGCATCAATAAAGCTCTTCCCCTCCAGGAGCTGACTACAGTTAGCAGGTCACCCTGATTTGAACACAGCCTTCACACACCCTATTGATAAAGATATTGCTTTTAGGGACAGAAAACATCTTTTGGGCTAAGCCACAGTGCAGGTCCTGCCTCTGGGTCAGGCCAATCTCAGGCACAAATCCAGCCTGGGTGCAGAGTGGGTTGAGAGCAGCCCTGAAGATACAGCCTTGGGGGTGCTGGGTGCTGAGCAGCTCCCCAGGAGCCAGCAGTGCCCTCCTGCAGCCCAGCAGGCAGCTGTGTGCCAAGCTGCAGCCAGAGGAGTGTGGGCAGCAGGGCAGGATGGTGGTAGTGGTGCAAGCAAGGCTGGGAGTCCTGTTCTGGAATGCAGTGCATGGGTTAGGACAAGCCCTGAGCACCCAGCTGGGGCATGAACTCTGTGGCCATCCAGGTCAAGAAGATAATCACAAGATAATCATTTTCCTCTTCTTACCACAAACAAAATGAGAGCCAAGCAGCTCTCTCCTTCTCCTTTCATCCCATTTTCCCCCCTCTGCTAGACGGTGAAATCCTGTGCAAGAGGAGTGTGGGCAGCAGGGCAGGAGAGGGGATTGTGCCCCTGGGCTCTGCTCTGCTCAGACCTCCCCTCCAAGCCTGCCTCCAGCTCTGGGGTCCCCAGCAGAAGGACACAGAGCTGCTGGAATGAGGCCAGAGGAGGCCACAAAGATGATCCCAGGGCTGGAGCAGCTCTGCTGGGAGCACAGGCTGAGGGAGCTGGGGGTGTGCAGCCTGCAGAGGAGAAGGCTCCAGGGGCACCTCAGAGCTGCTGCCAGCAGCTGAAGGGATCCTGCAGGAAGGCTGCAGAGAGACTTTGGCTGAGGGGGTCTGGAGCCAGGCCAAGGGGGAATGGGTTGGAGCTGAGGCAGAGCAGGGGCAGAGTGGAGCTGAGGAAGAAGTTGTTGAGTGTGAGGCTGGTGAGAGCCTGGCACAGGCTGCCCAGGGAGGTGCTGAAGGCCAGGCTGGCTGAGGCCTTGGGCAGCTGAGTGGAGCTGAGAGGTGTCCCTGGGCATGGTGGGGAGCTTGGGGGAGCTGAGCTCTGAGCTCCCTTCCAGCCTGAGCCACTCTGTGATTCTAGGGTATGAGCCTAAGTCTGCACTGTGTCTGCACTGGCATCTGAAGCTGTGCTGCCTTGGCTTTACTGCTATCAACACTTGAGCAAGCAGATTGCTAGCAGTCAGGTGTTAACATCAATGCCCATCAAGATAAGTATCCCAACAGGGAGCTGCAGTCTGCTTAGCCTCCCCTCTGTTCCCAAGGCAAAGTGCCAGGGAGGCAAATACTGCAGCCAGGGAATAAGCACATACTCATTACTGGATCACTGGGGAGAAAGAATGGAAGAAGCTGAGCATTTGTCATCCTTTGCCAGCTGGCATGAGGTGAAACTTGCTGGCCCTAGGCTCACTATAATCTGTGGTGCAAGAAGGGATTGAGGGCAGCCCTGCAGAGAACAACCTGGGAGTACTGATAGCTAAGAAGCTGGCCATGAGCCAGCAGCATGCACTCACAGCCCAGAAACCTATGATATCCTGGCCTGCATCACAAGTGTGGCCAGCAGCTGGAGGGAGGTGCTTGTGCCCCTCTGCCCTGCCCCAGGGAGACCCCACTGGGAGTATTTGATCCAGCCCTAGAGTCCTCAGCACGAGAAAGATACAAACATGTGGGAGTGGGGGAGGCCACACCTGGAGTGCTGTGTCCAGCTTTGGGCTCCTCAGCACAGGAGAGATGTGGAGGTGCTGGAGCCAGGGCAGAGGAGGGCAAGGAAGGAAGGGCCTGGAGAATAAATCTGATGGAGAGAGACTGAAGGAGCTGGGGATGGTTAGTGTGACACAGAGGAGGCTGAGGGGAGACCTCATGGCTGTCTACAGCTACCAGCAAGGAGGTTGTGGAGAGGCTGCTGCTGGTCTCTTCTCCCAGGTGATTAGTGCCAGAACAAGAGGGAATGGCCTCAAGCTGTGACTGGGCAGGGTTAGGCTGGGCAGTAGGAAACCTTATTCCCATCCAGAGTGGTCAGGGACTGGCAGAGGCTGCCCTGGGAGGTGGTGGAGTCCCCAAGCCTGGCTGTGTTTCAAGGTGGTTTGAATAGAATAGAACAAACCAGGTTGGAAGAGACCTTCAGGATCATTGTGTCCAACCCATCACCCAGCACCACCTAATCAACTAACCCATGGCACCAAGCACCCCATCAAGTCTCCTCCTGAACACCTCCAATGATGCTGATTCCACCACCTCCCTGGGCAGCACATCCCAATGGCCAATCACTATCTCTGTGTACAATTTGCTCCTAACATCCAGTCTGCATCTCCCCTGGCACAGCTTGAGATTGTGTCCTCTTGTTCTGGTGCTGGCTGCCTGGCAGAAGAGACCAACCCCCACCTGGCTCCAACCTCCCTTCAGGGAGTTGCAGAGAGCAAGAAGGTCTCCCCTGAGCCTCCTCTGCTCCAGGCTAAGCAACCCCAGCTCCCTCAGCCTCTCCTCACAGGGCTGTGCTCCAGACCCCTCCCCAGCTTTCTTGCCCTTCTCTGGACACCTTCCAGCAGCTCAACATCTTTCCTAACCTGAGGGGCCCAGAACTGGACACAGGCCTCAAGGTGTGGCCTCAGCAGTGCTGAGCACACGGCACAATGACCTCCCTGCTCCTGCTGGCCACACTCTTCCTGCTGCAGGCCAGGATGCCCTTGGCCTTCTTGGCCCCCTGGGCACACTGCAGGCTCCTGTTCAGCCTACCATCAACCAGTCCCCCCAGGACCCTCTCTGCCTGGCTGCTCTCAGCCACTCTGCCCCCAGCCTGGAGCACTGCCTGGGGTTGCTGTGGCCAATGTGCAGCACCTGGCACTTGGATGTGTTCAATCTCCTGCCCTGGGCCTCTGCCCATCTGTCCAGCCTGGCAAGGTCCCTCTGCAGAGCTCTCCTGCCCTCTAACAGATCAACTCCTGCCCCCAGCTTGCTGTCATCTGCACATTTCCTGATGATGGACTCAATCCCCTCCCCCAGATCATCAATGAAGATATTGAACAGGCTGGGGCCCAGCACTGATCCCTGGGGCACACCACTGGTGCCTGGCTGCCAGCTGGCTGTGGCACCATTCACCACCACTCTCTGGGCTCTGCCCTCCAGCCAGCTCCTAACCCAGTGCAGGGAGTCAGCTGAACTGACCTGGAGTGGCTTGGAGCCATTTCCTTTCCTGCTTTAGTCGAGCAGTGCAGCTTACATTTTGCACTTCTTCTGAAGTCCTTGCCTCTGATGGGAGACTAAAGGCTCCTTCCTTGCACACAGGGCCCTGCAAGGACACTTCTAGATGGCTTCCAGATAAAAACCTGCCCTTACTGACTCACCAAATCTGGAGACAGGCCCAGGCCCCTCAGTGCTCGGACGCTGTTCTGTGTGGGCTTCGTCTTCTGCTCACCAGTGGCATTAGGCTGGAAAGAGATCATTTCAAAGCTTGAATAGCAGCTGAAACCCACTCACACACTCATCACAGCTTGAAGGAGAGAACTGATTGCAGGAAGTAAACAAAGGCAAGAAGAGCCCCAATATGCCAGGAGCAGAAATAGACTCACAGACTTGTCAGGGCTGGAAGGGACCTCAAGGAGCAGCCAGTTCCAGCCCCCCTGCCACAGGCAGGGACACCTCACACTTACAGCAGGTAGCTCACAGCCACATCCAGCCTGGCCTTCAGAACCTCCAGGGATGAGCCTTCCACCACCTCCCTGGGTTTTTTGGTAACACAGGGCATTAAAATGGATTCTCACTCAATAATGTAATTATCAAGGCCTGTAAGGGTGGGTTTGGGGTAACAGATTCTCACATCAATAACAACCCCAGGCAGTGCCACAGGCTGGGGGCAGAGTGGCTGGAGAGCAGCCAGGCAGAGAGGGACCTGGGGGGACTGGTTGAGAGGAGGCTGAACAGGAGCCTGCAGTGTGCCCAGGGGGCCAAGAAGGCCAAGGGCATCCTGGCCTGCAGCAGGAACAGTGTGGCCAGCAGGAGCAGGGAGGTCATTGTGCCCTGTGCTCAGCACTGCTGAGGCCACACCTTGAGGCCTGTGTCCAGTTCTGGGCCCCTCAGGTTAGGAAAGATGTTGAGCTGCTGGAAGGTGTCCAGAGAAGGGCAAGAAAGCTGGGGAGGGGTCTGGAGCACAGCCCTGTGAGGAGAGGCTGAGGGAGCTGGGGTTGCTTAGCCTGGAGAAGAGGAGGCTCAGGGGAGACCTTCTTGCTCTCTGCAACTCCCTGAAGGGAGGTTGTAGCCAGGTGGAGGTTGGTCTCTTCTCCCAGGCCCCCAGCACCAGAAGAGGACACAGTCTCAAGCTGTGCCAGGGGAGGCTCAGGCTGGATGTTAGGAAGAATTTCTTCCCAGCAAGAGAGACTGGCCATTGGGATGTGCTGCCCAGGGAGGTGGTGGAGTCCCCATCCCTGGAGGTGTTCAAGAGGAAGAGCCTGGATGAGGCACTTGGTGCCATGGTTGAGTTGATCAGATGGTGCTGGGGGATAGGTTGGACTGGATGATCTCCAAGGTCTTTTCCAACCTGGTCTATTCTATTCTATTCTATTCTATTCTATTCTATTCTATTCTATTCTATTCTATTCTATTCTATTCTATTCCATTCTATTCCATTCCATTCCATTCCATTCCATTCTCTTCCATTCCATTCCATTCCATTCTCTTCTATTCTATTCCATTCCATTCTATTCCATTCTCTTCTATTCCATTCCATTCCATTCCATTCCATCCATTCTGTTCTGTTCTGTTCCATTCCATTCTGTAGCTACCAAGGCCTTTACCCCAATGACCCTAGGTTTCATCTCTCTCTCTCTCTGATGTCCCCTGGCATGAAAGGGTTCATGAGATCAGTAAACAAAGCCTACCACAGAGCAAAACCTGTGTTGGCCATTTCAGTAACTCACCTGTGGCACCAGGCTGACATGGATGTTGCAGAAGTTCTCTCTTTTGGCTTTGAACTGGAACTGCCTGAAAGCTTCAACAAATGGCATCCCTTCAATGTCCCCAATGGTTCCACCCAGCTGGAAAGAAAAAGAACCTTGGCAAGGTCAGAGAGGCAGACAGCAAAAGCAGAAGATGTGAAGGGTGTTTGTGGTGACACAGCAGTTGTCACCAGCAAGACACAGCCAACTGGCAACGTTCTGACAGCTCTCCACCATCAGTGGAAGTCCTATGGACAACAGGAAATAACAGATCACATCACAGAGGATGTCAAACATTTATTCACAACCTTTACAAACAGAAAGAAATTGCACTGGGGATTTACTTTGGCTCAGGTTGACATTGAAAGAGACCTGGGGGAGCAAAAGGAAAACTGCATTGGAAAGAAAGCTCATCCTGTCCAACCCCCCTGGGCAGCAGGGAAGCTCCAGCCAGAGCAGGCTGCCCAGGGACACATCCAGGCCTTGAATCCATGGAAGGGACCATCCTGCCAGGCAGCAGGGACAGCTGCAGCCAGAGCAGGCTGCCCAGGGACACATCCAGGCTGAGCTTGAATGGCTCCAGGGATGGAGCCTCCAGCACCTCCCTGGGCAGCCTGTGCCAGGGTCTCCCCAGCCTCCCTGTGCAGAGCTTCCTCCTGATGTCCAACCTGACTCTGCCCTGCTGCAGATCCAAACCATTGCCTCTGGTCCTGTCCCCACAGCCCCTTCTGAACAGTCCCTCCCCAGCCTGCCTGCAGGTCCCCTGCAGACACTGAAATGCAGCTCTGAGGTCCCCCTGGAGCCTTCTCTTCTCCAGGCTGAACACCCCCAGCTCTCCCAGCCTAGGTTCTCCAACCCCCTGATCATCTTCATGGCCTCCTCTGGAGCCTCTCCACCAGGTCCATGTCCTTCCTGTGCTGAGGGCTCCAGAGCTGGACACAGCTCTGCAGGTGAGGTCTCCCCAGAGCAGAGCAGAGGGGCAGGATCCCCTCTCTCCATCTTTGGCCACACTGCTTTGGGTGCCAAACCCAAACCCAAGACTAGGTCCATGACAGGAGAGCTGTAGCAGACTAAACACAAACACTTTAGCACACAGGTCTTTCAGCATGATCTTTCTCTGCCACACAGTGGACTCTGCCTGCACTGCCTGTTTGTGTTCACCCAGCACTTGTGACAATTGTGTTTGCATGTGACACACATACTCCACCCTACTCCTCCAGGATCTTGCCATGGCCCTGCTGAGGCCAGGCTGAGGCAGCTGGGGCTTGGAGCTTGGAGCAGAGGAGCCTGAGGGCTGCCCTCAGTGCTGGGGCTCAAGAGGTGCAGGGCAGTGTGGGGAGGAGGGAGCCAGGCTGTGCTGAGGGCTGTGCAAGGACAGCCCAAGGGGCACTGGGTGGCAGCTGGAGCAGAGGAGGTGGCAGGGGAAGAGGAGGGAAAGCTTTTTGGCTGTGAGGGTGGGAGAGGGCTGGAGCAGGCTGGCCAGAGAGGTTGTGGAGTCTCCTTGTGTGGAGGCCTTGCAAAGGCAGCTGGAGGTGTTGCTGTGGGAGCTGCCCTGGGTGCTGCTGCTCTGGCAGGGGGCTTGGCCTGGCTGCTCTCTGGAGGTCCTTTCCAACCCCTGGCATTGTGTGATGCTGTGAAGCTATGTGGAAAGCTGGAATGCTCCAGCCTCTCCTACTGACCTTAGGAGACCTCAGGCAGCACAGAAGGTTTCTCAATACTATTAATAGCATACAGGGTCAGACAAAGGCCTGTACCCTGGAATAGGTACTTCACCTTACAGAAGCTGCCTGCTTTGTTACTACAAGTTCATAAACTCTAAGGCAGCTCAGTTCCTGCAGTATTTTAGAAGGGATTTAGTCAAGCAAAGAGAAGCCATAAGGGTAAGATCACACCTGGCATTCTCAGAACAAACCAAAGGACACACAACATGTCTTGGCCTTGCTGCTCTCCACAAAACTCCAGGCTGACCTTCTCCCAGCCAGCAGCAGAGACAAAGCAAACCAGCTCTGGGTGCTCACTGGGGACAGACATCCCACAAGGTTTCATACTTGCCTCAATCACACAGATCTGTGGCTCCTCTCTGTCATCATCCACTGGAACCTTTGCCTGAGTCATGACCCACTCCTGAACTGCATCAGTGATGTGTGGAACAACTGCAAGACAAAACCAAAGGCACCAAGCAGATCTTGAGGCCCAGGTAGAGAGGGGACCCTCTCCTTGCCCCCATGGCCCTCTGCCTCTATGGCTGCTCTGTGCTCTTCACCAAGCCTGGCTGTGTTTCAAGGTGGTTTGGATGTGGTGCTTGGGGATATGGTTTAGGGGTGACCCTTGTAGAGCAGGGTTAGTGGTTGGGCTTGGTGACCCTGAGGGTCTTCTCCAACCTCAATGTCTGTGTGTGTGAGATTCTCTGTGGGTCTCCAAACAGCACTGCCTGGATCTGCTCTGGGAGAGGAGAGCAGATCTGGGGCAGCTGGGCTGGAGGGTTTGGTACCATCATTCCAGCAGCAGGAAAGCCTCCCAGTCCCTTGGGTGTTCCTGTGCCAGCCTTGGGGATCTCAGGTACCTCTGGCAGAGCCCAGGCCAGAGACCTGGGAGGCAGGCTGGGATTGCAAAGGTTGGAGGAGATGATCCTTGAGGCCCCTTGCAAGCTGGTATTCCATGATGTGCATACAAAGGGGGGGGAAATCAGCACAAGTCAGAAGGAAACTCTTTTTTCTGCTCCTCCTTTCCTTGAAGCCAGAAGCCCCAGCAGCCCAGGAATGTGCCCAGACCTCTTGGGAAGGAGAAAGGAGCAAGGTGATGCAGCAAGGAACAGCTTGCTCTAACAGATCCCTCTTTCCTGGAGCCTGAAGGGAACTGTATTTCCCCCAGAAGCAAAACTATCACCTTGCACAGTTTTGCCCAGGTAATCCCCATGCCTCTCCTTGTTAATGACATGCTGATAGATCTTGCCAGTGGTGATGTTGTTGTCCTTGTAGAGGTTGATGTCCAAAAACCTCTCATAATTTCCCAAGTCTAAATCAACTTCTCCACCATCATTCAATACAAACACTTCACCTGCAAGAAGAAGGTGAAAAGGCAGAGCAGAAGCCATCAGAAATGGATCCAAGGCACGGAAGGAATACCCCGAGGTCAGCTAAAACTCAAGGAGTGCTCTCTGAAATGACTTGTCACAACAACACAGCCAGGAAGCAGAGGCTGCACCCCAGCTGCACTGCCATGCTGTGTGACAATGGGGGAGTCCTCACTTAGGCATCACTTCCCTATCCCAAATTCCATCATGAATTCACTGCCCTCCAGCCAGACCTGGACAGGCTGCAGAGCTGGGTGGGGAGAAACGGAATGAAATCCAACAAGGCCAAGAGTCTGGCATCTGGGAAAGAGCAACCCCACGGGGCACAATGGGTTGGGGACTGAGCTGCTGGAGAGCAGCACAGGGAAAAGGGACCTGGGGGTGCAGGTGGGCAGGAGGATGCCCCTGAGCCAGCAAGGTGCCCTGGGGGCCAAGAAGGCCAAGGGCAGCCTGGGCTGCATTAGAAGGGCTGTGGGCAGGAGGGCAGAGAGCTTCTCCTGCCCCTCTGCTCTGCCCTGCGGAGGCCACAGCTGGAATCTTGGGTCCAGGTCTGGGCCCCTCAGCTCAAGAAGGAGCTGAGGGAAGGGCTGGAGAGAGTCAATGGCAGAGCCCCCAAGCTGCTGCAGGCAGTGGAAGGTCTCCCTGGGAGGCCAGGCTGAGGCAGCTGGGGCTTGGAGCTTGGAGCAGAGGAGCCTGAGGGCTGCCCTCAGTGCTGGGGCTCAAGAGGTGCAGGGCAGTGTGGGGAGGAGGGAGCCAGGCTGTGCTGAGGGCTGTGCAAGGACAGCCCAAGGGGCACTGGGTGGCAGCTGGAGCAGAGGAGGTGGCAGGGGAAGAGGAGGGAAAGCTTTTTGGCTGTGAGGGTGGGAGAGGGCTGGAGCAGGCTGGCCAGAGAGGTTGTGGAGTCTCCTTGTGTGGAGGCCTTGCAAAGGCAGCTGGAGGTGTTGCTGTGGGAGCTGCCCTGGGTGCTGCTGCTCTGGCAGGGAGGTTTACAGCAAAATGGCCATGAGGGCACACTGCTGGCATGTTACAGAAAGGAAGAACCTGCTCAGCAAAGCAACTTCAACAAGTAGGCTTCTCCTCTTTACTTCAAGCAGGCAACTCCAGCTGAGAACACACAGTGAGGAAGAAACATGCACTGCAGAGAGGTAAAAACATGACTGATAGCTACCACAGCCTTGGCAAGCAAGCAAGCAGCCAACCAGGCAGACTGCTGTGGGCACAGAGCCTCATGCAGAAGGGAAGAGCAGTGCCCTGCATACCATGCTCATATGGGGAGAAGGTGCCAGCATCAATGTTGATGTAAGGGTCGATTTTGATGGCAGTCACACGCAGGCCGCAGGACTTCAGGATGGTGCCGATGCTGCTGGCAATGATGCCTTTGCCAATGCCTGAGATGACTCCACCAGTTACCAGAATGTACTTCATTGGAAGACCAGCACGGGCAGCCAGGCCTCCAGCTGCAAATCTGCAAGGACAGAGGCAGACATCTGGTGGATGCAAAGTCAGGGCAGGGGAAAACGCAGCCCCCGGCGCGGGAAGAATCCCACCAGAAACGACCGCCAGAAACAGACAGCGAAAACGAGGGCTTTGGAGCCTGGGAGCAGGACTCACCTCCTCTGGGTCGTACACCAAGGCATAAGGCAAGCACCCAAAAGCCACTCTGCAGGCAGGGCAAAAACAGACACCCTTTGGAAGGGAGCTCCAAAGTTCCTCCAGTCCAACTCCCCACACCCAGCAGGGACATCCTCCACCACAGCAGCTTGCTCACAGCCTTCTCCAGCCTCCCCTTGAACAGCTCCAGCCATGGAGCCTCAGCTCCCTCCCTGGGCAACCTGGTGCAGTGTGGCAGCAGCCTCCTGGGGCAGAGCTTGTTCCTCACAGCCAATCTCCATCTGCTCTGCTCTCCATTCAAACCATTGCCCCTTGGCCAGTCCCTGCAGGCCTTTGGGAGCACTTATAGAATCATAGAATCAATAAGGGTGGAAAAGACCTCAAAGATCATCCAGTCCAACCTGTCACCCAGCACCTCATGACTAACTAAACCATGTCACCAAGTGCCTCATCCAATCTCCTCTTGAACACCTCCAGGGATGGGGACTCCACCACCTCCCTGGGCAGCACAGCCCAATGGCCAATCTCTCTCTCTGGGAAGAACTTTCTCCTCACACCCAGCCTGAACCTCCCCTGGCACAGCTTGAGACTGTGTCCTCTTGTTCTGGTGCTGGTTGCCTGGGAGAAGAGACCAACCCCCACCTGGCTACAACCTCCCTGCAGGGAGTTGCAGAGAGCAAGAAGGTCTCCCCTGAGCCTCCTCTTCTCCAGGCTAAGCAACCCCAGCTCCCTCAGCCTCTCCTCACAGGGCTGTGCTCCAGACCCCTCCCCAGCTTTCTTGCCCTTCTCTGGACACCTTCCAGCAGCTCAACATCTTTCCTGACCTGAGGGGCCCAGAACTGGACACAGGACTCAAGGTGTGGCCTCAGCAGTGCTGAGCACAGGGCACAATGACCTCCCTGCTCCTGCTGGCCACACTGTTCCTGCTGCAGGCCAGGATGCCCTTGGCCTTCTTGGCCCCCTGGGCACACTGCTGGCTCCTGTTCAGCCTCCTCTCAACCAGTCCCCCCAGGTCCCTCTCTGCCTGGCTGCTCTCAGCCACTCTGCCCCCAGCCTGTAGCACTGCCTGGGGTTGCTGTGGCCAATGTGCAGCACCTGGCACTTGGATGTGTTCAATCTCCTGCCCTTGGCCTCTGCCCATCTGTGCAGCCTGGCAAGGTCCCTCTGCAGAGCTCTCCTGCCCTCTAACAGATCAACTCCTGCCCCCAGCTTGCTGTCATCTGCAAACTTACTGATGCTGGACTCAATGCCCTCCTCCAGATCATCAGTGAAGGTATTGAACAGGCTGGGGCCCAGCACTGATCCCTGGGGGACACCACTGGTGCCTGGCTGCCAGCTGGCTGTGGCACCATTCACCACCACTCTCTGGGCTCAGCCTCCAGCTGGGGTGGGGGACGGGGGTGGGGAAACTATCCTGCTCTATACTAAGAGATCCAAACACCACACCAGGTAAATCATAAGATGGAAGGGGAGATAATCTAACAGCTTCCAGTCCATCTGTGCTCCCTGACACTGTGTGCAAGTATGAACGATCCAGAACTACTTAAAAAACATGAGGACACCCCCAAAAAAACCTCCTGATAATGACTACCCTAAGTAAAAACTCCTCACCTCCATTCTGGTTGCTGTAGTCTGCTGCTAGCACTGACTGCTGCTGCTACTACCCCTGCTGCACTCCTACTTCACCTGGCATGGATTTTTGCCACCTTTTCTCCATCCTCTCTCAAACCAGGATGATGTTGTGTCTGCTTCTTCATAACTGGGACTGTTGAGGGGGTCAGGGAGTGATAGGACTGGGGGGGATGGAGCAAAACTAGAAGTGGGGAGACTGAGCTTGGATGTGAGGAAGAAGTTGTTGCCCAGGAGGGTGGTGAGAGCCTGGCAGAGGTTGCCCAGGGAGGTGGTGGAAGCCTCCTGCCTGGAGGTGTTTGCAGCCAGGCTGGCTGTGGCTGTGAGCAACCTGCTGCAGTGTGAGGTGTCCCTGCCCACGGCAGGGGGGTTGGGACTGGCTGAGCCTTGAGGTCCCTTCCAACCCTGACAATTCTGTGGCTCTATGATTTGGAGCCAACCCCTCTGTTTCAGACTCTTCCTTCGTACATCAGCTTTGGTAGTTGCCAACATTTAACAGTTCAGTGCTGTCATTTTTTAGAGCCACCTCCAGAAAAAGGGAGGAGAGGGAGAAACGAACTCAACAGGTAAAGACCTCGGATGTGTGCCACTGCAAAACTCTTTAACCCTCTCATTGTGCCCACAGGAGCCGAAACTCAAAGCTGGCTGAGATTTCAGCCAGCAGGAACAGCCACTGCCCAGCAGCAAAAGGAAATGTTTGCCTGCAACAGTAACTAACAACTCCAGGAGGTTTGGAAAGTCACTTGCAAAAGGGAAATAGAAATAGGCGCCAGGGGAAGGAGAGGGGGAAAAAAACATCAGAATACTGGCAGCAAACATTTCGCGGGGAGCTGGAAATCAGCACAAGCACAGCAGAACACCAGTCACTCCCTTTAGTCTTATCAACAACAGCAGCTCACTGCCCCCCAGCAGGGATTTCGGAGCTCTCCACCCCGAACGCGCGGCGCTACGGCGAGCCCTCGGCTGCAGCCCAGCCCCGCCGAGGGGCTCCCCACGCCCCATCGCTGCCCCAGCAGCACGGCGCCCCCCGGGGCTCCGCCACGGCCCCGGCGCGGGGTAGGAAGGGCGGTTAGAGAGCGGCCGCTGAAGCGGCGGCCGGGCCGGGCGGCGGGAGAGCGGAGCCGGAGCGCGGCGGGGGTGGGGGTGTGGAGTTTCCCCGTCCTGAGCGATCGCAAGCCGCCGGCCTCCGACTTACCACCCCCGCGCCGCCTCGTTGTTTTTCAAGGCGGATGCTCCCGACAGCGGCCCGAGAGCCGAGACGAAAGGCGGCCGCTGCCCGGGGGCCGCAGGAGCACCGCCGGGGATCGCCACACCGACGCGAACCCCTCGCGGGAGCAAGCGGCACCTCCAGCGGCAAGGCGAAGCCCCGAGGCAGTGCCCCTCACCGCCGCCCGGCCCCGACGCGCAGGTACCAAGCCGACAAGCCCGGCTCGCCGCTTCCCCGTCGAGGCGGAACGGCCGCGCGGGGGCCGCGCTCGGTGCGCTGCCGGCGCAGGCCCAGGGGCCGGGCGGGACGCGAGAGCCCGGGCGTAGCACGGGACAGGTGTCCCGCGGCGGCCCCGCGCCACGGCCGCCCCGCCGCTGGGGGCGCTCTGCCCTCCCGACGCGCCAGCTCTACTGCTCCCCGTTGGCCGCTCCCTGCGGCGGGGGCGGCCTGGAGCGCCCTGCCTCGCGACGGCCGGAAGTGGCGTATGCGGAAGGAGCTGCCAGCTCGGGCTTCCGCGGACGGGGCCGCTCGCCCCTGGGGCTTCGAAGCGCTCCTGAAGGGCCGCGGGCGGCTGGCGCCGCTCCCGCACCATGTTGCGCGGCCTGGGTAGCTGGCTGGGGCTGGAGCGAGCAGGTGAGGAGAAGCTGCTGCCCGCCGAGGAGAGAAGCAGCTCCGCGGAGGAGGAAGAAGCGGCGGCAGCTGTAGGCGCGGAGCCGGCGGTGCAGAGCTCGGAGCAGCTGGAGCTGCAGGCGGACTCGGAGGCTCTCCTCAGCCAGGCCAAGGGACTCGGCAGTGAGTGTCCTGCCTTCGCACCCGCAGAGAACAGGGAGTGGGGAGTGGGGTGTGGCTGCCCGGCACCGCTGGCGGGGCACGCCCGCGCCCGACCGGACAGCCACCTTCGCGCAGCCCCTGCGGCTCCCCGGGGCCGGAGTGCCCCCATCGCCTCTGCTTTGCTTCCCCGCACTACCCTGGGCCGCAGCGGAGAGGTGTGGGTCTCCTCCCCGTCCCGCACACATCGCTGCGGGGGAGCTTTCGTGCGAGGAGAATGCTCGAGTGAAAAAAAACCTGAGCTTCGCTTGCTGGAGAGCTGTGTCCTGCCCTGGCATCTTCACCAGGGCAGTGCTTTAAAAGAGAAAAGCATGCTTGTAGCTGAGCTGCCTTAGTGCGGGGAGAGCAGCACAGCATAGCAGCTGGAGGCAGGGAGGCAGACCAGATTAATGCACGTTCACCTCTTAGAGAGGTTGCTGCTAGTATTTAGCAATGACACTTAACAAAGCTTTAGATGAGGGAAACGATTGCATAGAGGTTTTGAGGTGAGCTAACCATTTAGTCTCAAGTCACCAAATGTAAGATTGCTTTTCATCTGGATACTGACAGCTCCAGTGCAGAGTGGGGAGCAGAGGTTTGCAAGGTGACCTGAAGACCCAAGCTTGCAGCCTGTCTTTTCAGATGTAAACGATCACCTGAGTCAAGATTACTGCTAGGATGGCAATCAGTGTGGTGAAAAACCTTGAAAGGTCAATTTGCATCTCTTTGAAATCATGCCTGCTAACTGCAAGTCTCTTACCACCTCCCTCAAAAGGTGGAGTTTTGGACACGGCTTGTCCTGGGCAGTTGAGAAAGTTGGAAGCTTGGAATTGACCTCCTTCTGTTCATTTCATCTCAGGTTTTGTTTCTCTGTTTCAGAGGTTTTGTTTTCAGCAGCAGTTTCTAGTCAAGAGAAGCGTTGGGTGGAGCTGCTGTGGGTGGAAGGATGTTGCCTCCTGGAAATTAAAACAAAAGCAACAACAAAAAAAAACCCCAAACAACTTGCATGCTTAAGACACAAACCAAGTAAATGGCTGAGCACTGCTGGAGAAAAACACTGGCCAGACAGCCAGGCCCAAAGAGTGGTGGTCAGAGGACTTAAATTCAGCTGGGGGCCACTAGTAAATTTGCAGCTGACACCAAGCTAGGTGGGAGGGTTGCTCTGCTGGAGGGTAGGGAGGCTCTGCAGGGAGACTTGGTTCAGTGGTTCAGTGGGCTGAGGTCAAGGGGATGAGCTTCAACAAGGCCAAGTGCTGGGTGCTGCACTTGGGCCCCAGCAACCTCATGCAGTGCTACAGGCCTGGGGAAGTGTGACTGGAAAGTTGTCCCTCCCCAGCCTTCAGGTATGGAAATGCAGCTCTAAGGTCTCCCCAGAGCCTTATCTTCTCCAGGCAGAACAGCACCTCCCTCCTCAGGAGGCTGTAGAGGGCAGTGAGCTCACCCCTCAGCATCCATTTCTCCAAACAGGCAAACCCAAAGCCCTCAGCTGCTCCTCAGGCTACTCCTTCCAGCCCTTTCACCCCCTCTGGAAGCATTCAAGGACCTTTAGCATCCTTCTGAAATTGCTGAGCCCAGAGCTGCACACAGTGCACAAGGTGAGGCTGCCCCAGCAGTGCATGTAGCAGGATGATCACCTCTTGGTCACCTGGTTATGCTGTTTGATGCCCCCAGGCTGCAGTTTGCCATCTTGGCTGCACACTGCTGGCTCACATTGAGCCTGCTGCTGACAAGCAGCCCTAGAGCCCTTTCTCCAGCCACTTCTCTCTGTGTTTGTTTGTGCCCAGCATTACCCCATCCTAGGTGCAGAATCCAGCATTTGGGCAGTGCAAATTCCTGCCCTTAGCTCCAATCCATCTACATCCTCCTCAGCTCTTACACTGTTGTATTTGCTGTGGCACTTGCTGACATTGGATCATTCTATGCACTGTGATTGTGATAGTGCAGTCAGCAGACAGCTGCTCAGGTGCAATAAAGTGCTTGCAGCATCATGACATCATCTGAGGAATAAACAATGCCAGGATCCTGTGTCAATAAAATTGATCCCTAATGGAAAGAGAATTGGGAGAGTTTGGTGATGGGAAGCTCCCCAGGAGCCAGCAGTGCCCTCCTGCAGCCCAGCAGGCAGCTGTGTGCCAAGCTGCAGCCAGAGGAGTGTGGGCAGCAGGGCAGGAGAGGGGATTCTGCCCCTGGGCTCTGCTCTGCTCACACCTCCCCTCCAATCCTGCCTCCAGCTCTGGGGTCCCCAGCAGGAGAAGGACACAGAGCTGCTGGAGGGAGGCCAGAGGAGGCCACACAGATGCTCCCAGGGCTGGAGCAGCTCTGCTGGGAGCACAGGCTGAGGGAGCTGGGGGTGTGCAGCCTGCAGAGGAGAAGGCTCCAGGGGCACCTCAGAGCTGCTGCCAGCAGCTGAAGGGATCCTGCAGGAAGGCTGCAGAGAGACTTTGGCTGAGGGGGTCTGGAGCCAGCCCAAGGGGCAATGGTTTGGAGCTGAGGCAGAGCAGGGGCAGAGTGGAGCTGAGGCAGAAGTTGTTGAGTGTGAGGCTGGTGAGAGCCTGGCACAGGCTGCCCAGGGAGGCTGTGGCTGCCTCCTTGCTGGGGTGCTGAAGGCCAGGCTGGCTGAGGCCTTGAGCAGCTGAGTGGAGCTGAGAGGTGTCCCTGGGCACGGTGGGGAGCTTGGGGGAGCTGAGCTCTGAGCTCCCTTCCAGCCTGAGCCATTCTAGGATCTTAGGAGTTCTTTGTCAACCAGCAACTGAGTTAAATGATTTTGACAATCTTGCAAGCAGGAATCCAACTGTCTAAAGAGAATGGGAAGTAAATCTAGGAAGAGCATGAGAGGTGAAGAGATCTTTTTCAGGTTTTTCCTCTTCTCATCTTCCAAAGGTTACCTCTTCAATTTTGCCACTGCTGCTACAAAAAGATCTCTGAATCCGTTGCTGAGACTGCACAGACAATAAAGAAGTCTGTAGAGGAAGGGAAAATTGACAGCATCATTGACAAGGTATTTCCCAGCTGAAAACCTCACCTCAGAGATCTGTTTGCTTACTGTGCCTGACAGATGGAAAGCCTCCCAGTGTGAGGCTGGTGAGAGCCTGGCACAGGCTGCCCAGGGAGGCTGTGGCTGCCTCCTTGCTGGGGGTGCTGAAGGCCAGGCTGGCTGAGGCCTTGAGCAGCTGAGTGGAGCTGAGAGGTGTCCCTGGGCAGGGTGGGGAGCTTGGGGGAGATGAGGTCCCTTCCAGCCTGAGCCATACCTTTAATTAGCTAAGAAGACGAGGCCCTAGGTGCATGAGAATGTGCTCCTGCAGTGTGTTTGTATCTTTGTGTGCACAAGAGTAGTGAATATGATGTTAAAGTAGTACTATTTTAATACTGTGCTTCCCCCAATCTTTATTTCAGACAATTATTGGAGATTTTCAGAAGGAACAGAAAAAATTTGTCCAGGAGCAGCAAACCAAAAAATCTGGTAATGTATGGGTGGGTTGCTGGCTTGGTTTTGTTCAGTAATGCATAACACTGCTTAAGCCAAGGCCTGCTGAAAGCTGCACAGCTCAGGTGGATCCAAACCTAACCCTGCCTGCAGAAGAGGAGGCTCAGGGGAGTTGATCTGTTAGAGGTCAGGAGAGCTCTGCAGAGGGACCTTGCCAGGCTGCACAGATGGGCAGAGGCCAAGGGCAGGAGATTGAACACATCCAAGTGCCAGGTGCTGCACAGTGGCCACAGCAACCCCAGGCAGTGCTACAGGCTGGGGGCAGAGTGGCTGAGAGCAGCCAGGCAGAGAGGGACCTGGGGGTGCTGGTTGATGGTAGGCTGAACATGAGCCTGCAGTGTGCCCAGGGGGCCAAGAAGGCCAAGGGCATCCTGGCCTGCATCAGGAACAGTGTGGCCAGCAGGAGCAGGGAGGTCATTCTGCCCCTGTACCCTGCTCTGCTGAGGCCACACCTTGAGTCCTGTGTCCAGTTCTGGGCCCCTCAGGTTAGGAAAGATGTTGAGCTGCTGGAAGGTGTCCAGAGAAGGGCAAGAAAGCTGGGGAGGGGTCTGGAGCACAGCCCTGTGAGGAGGGGCTGAGGGAGCTGGGGTTGCTTAGCCTGGAGAAGAGGAGGCTCAGGGGAGACCTTCTTGCTCTCTGCAGCTCCCTGAAGGGAGGTTGTAGCCAGGTGGGGGTTGGTCTCTTCTGCCAGGCAGCCAGCACCAGAACAAGAGGACACAATCTCAAGCTGTGCCAGGGGAGGTTCAGGCTGGAGGTTAGGAGGAAGTTCTACACAGAGAGAGTGATTGCCCATTGGGATGTGCTGCCCAGGGAGGTGGTGGAGTCCCCATCCCTGGAGGTGTTTAGGAAGAGCCTGGATGAGGCCCTTGGTGCCATGGTTGAGTTGATGAGATGGTGCTGGGTGGTAGGTTGGACTGGGTGATCTCCAAGGTCTCTTCCAACCTGGTTAATTCTATTCTATTCCTGATTTCAGCTTTTAGCAGTCCTCTCATCTTAGAATCATAGTATCAATGAGGTTGGAAAAGACCTCAGAGATCATCCAGTCCAGCCTGTCACCCAACACCTCATGACTAACTAAACCATGGCACCAAGTGCCTCATCCAGTCCCCTCTTGAACACCTCCAGGGATGGGGACTCCACCCCTCCCTGGGCAGCACATCCCAATGGCCAACAACTCTCTCTGGGAAGAACTTCTTGTTGTAATTACAAACATGGGACAGGGTTTGCACTCTAGTATTTAATTAGTTTTGCTGTGGGAGTTGCTCTGCTTACATGAAAGGCATCATTATGCTTCTGCATAACTCACTCCACAATTATCTGTGGTCCAAATCCTCTTGAGTTCTCCATTCCTGCACTGCTGACCCCAGTGGATCTGAGACTTCAAAATAAGCACAGTCTGATCTGTTACTTGTTGTTTTTAATGCTGCTTTTCAGCACTGGCTTTTAATCTCTCCTCATGTGCTCCCTGAATGCAGTGATAGCTCTGTGGGCAAGAGAAGCGCTAACAGATGGCCTGACAGGAAGAACCAGTAGCATCAGCTGTGAATCCACACAGGTGAAAGGTCTTGCACAGACAAATCACTGCTGTGCACCAGAGTTCTGTCTGAATTGTTACATCAGGTCTCTGTAGGATGAGTGACATTGACAGTGAAGAGATTCATAGATGCATGCATCTGCATCCAGCTCTGGGGCACTCAGCACAGGAAGGACATGGACCTGATGGAGCGGGTCAAGAGGGGGCCACAAAGATGATCGTGGGGCTGGAGCACCTCTGGCACTAGGACAGGCTGAGGGAGCTGAGGTTCTGCAGCCTGGAGAAGAGAAGGCTCCAAGCAGACCTCAGAGCAGCCTGCCAGGAGCTGAAGAGGCTCCAAGAAGGCTACAGAGGGACTGTGCCCAGAGGCCTGCAGGGACAGCAGCAGGGGCAAGGGTTTGAAAGGAGAGCAGAGCAGATGGAGATTGGCTGTGAGGAACAAGTTCTGCCCCAGGAGGCTGCTGCCACACTGCACCAGGTTGCCCAGGGAGGGAGCTGAGGCTCCATGGCTGGAGCTGTTGAAGGGGAGGCTGGAGAAGGCTGTGAGCAAGCTGCTGTGGTGGAGGATGTCCCTGCTGAGTGCAGGGGGGGTTGGGCTGGAGGCCCTTTGGAGCTCCCTTCCAACCCAACCCATTCCATGATCTACAGCAGTCCCTTTCCCTCTGTGTTCAGCCTGCAGAACTGCTATGGAGGTTCCTGTGTATCCATGAATCAGTTTAACTCAGGTGTGTTTAACTCAGGTGTGTCTGCAGTCAGTCTGTAGCATCTTGTGATTCATAGCAAATGCACAACACACTTTTTCTGCCATTAAAAGAATTGAGGCCATCTGGGTGTGAGGAAATTAACACAACAGTGAATGACTTTGAGAACTGGCTTGAGACAAAGTTGACAGTTTCAAAGGGAACCCAGGAGGTGTTCAAACAGGGATTGGATGTGGCCCTTGCAGCCATGGCTTAGTTAGTCATGAGGTGTTGGGTGCCAGGTTGGACTTGATGATCTCTGAGGTCTTTTCCAGCCTCACTGATACTATGATTCTATGTGCAAGCAACTTCAGCACCCTTGCAGTAACTAAACTAACTGGTGCCCAGTTCTGCCTTGGTGCACAGCACCAAGAAATCCACAGTTGTAGTTTTATTACAATAGAAATCAGCAGCCTGGATGAGGCCTTCAGCAGCCTGGCCTAGAGGGAGGTGGCCCTGCCCATGGCAGGGGGTTGGAACTGGATGATCTTTAAGGTCTCTTCCTACCTAAAGCATTCTATGAACTGTTTCATTTGGTGTTTTTTTCCTTATCTCCAATAAGCAAAGATCCATTCCTAGACTGTTTCTCTTAAGCCATGAGCTTAGTTTAGGACATAGGAGCAGTTAGTTGGCTTACTGGTGTAAGCCTGCTGCTTGCTGTTAAAATCCTGTGGTGCTCCATGCAAGGTGGGGTTGGCTTTACTGCTTTAACATCTAACACAGATGCAGTTGCTTTCCTTCTTTCAATACCAGAAGCAGCAGTGCCTCCCTGGGTAGACAGCAATGAAGAAGAGACCATTCAGCAACAAATTTTGGCCTTATCAGCAGTAAGTATTGCATTGCTTGCAGCTTTTGAAACCTTCCTTTGGCAAAAATTGAGAGCAGCCCTTGCAGAGAAGGACCTGGGGGTGCTGGCAGGGGGAGAAGCTGGGCAGGAGGCAGCAATGGGCACTGGCAGCACAGAAGGCCAAGGGCAGCCTGGGCTGCACCCAAAGCAGTGTGGCCAGAGCTGCAGAGAGAGGATCCTGCCCCTCTGCTCTGCTCTGGGGAGACCTCACCTGCGGGGCTGTGGCCAGCACTGGAGCCCTCAGCACAGGAAGGACATGGACCTGGTGGAGAGGCTTCAGAAGAGGGACACAATTAGGGGGCTGGAGAACTGCTGCTGTGAGCACAGGCTGAGGGAGCTGGGGCTGTTCAGCCTGGAGAAGAGAAGGCTCCAGGGGGAACCTCAGAGCTGCATTTCAGTGTCTGCAGGGGACCTGCAGGCAGGCTGGGGAGGGACTGTTCAGAAGGGGCTCTGGGGATAGGATGAGAGGCAATGGTTTGGAACTGCACCAGGGCAGAGTTAGGTTGGACAGCAGGAGGAAGCTCTGCACAGGGAGGCTGGGGAGACACTGGCCACAGGCTGCCCAGGGAGGTGCTTGAGGCTCCATCCCTGGAGCCATTCAAGCTCAGCCTGGCTGTGTCCCTGGGCAGCCTGCTCTGGCTGGAGCTGTCCCTGCTGCCTGCAGGGGGGTTGGACAGGATGCCCTTGGAGGGTCCCTTCCATCGCTGGAGCCATTCAAGCTCAGCCTGGATGTGTCCCTGGGCTGCCTGCTCTGGCTGGAGCTGTCCCTGCTGCCTGCAGGGGGGTTGGACAGGATGAGTCTTGAGGGTCCCTTCCAACCCACTGCAGTCTGTGAAAGGTTAAAACTGTCTTTGCTTTTTGCCCCCAAGAGTAAATAGCTCTTTCAGTATCATCTTGAGCCCAAGCAGATCCCCAGCCTAATGCCTTTATTCTTCTGAAGCCTGTAGAGTCACAGATTGCATCGGGTTGGAAGGGACCCTCAGAGGTCATCCTGGCCTCTTTGTGGTATGCTGGAGTTGCAGTGGAGTTGCAGTGGAGTTGCAGAGGAGTTGCAGTGCTGGTGCTGTGTGCAGGATCCTTCCTCTGGCAGCAGTTGCTGCCCATGGCTCTGTTCCCTGCAGGACAAGAGGAATTTCCTGCGGGATCCCCAGCAGGGGTGCAGTTCAATTTTGACTTTGATCAGATGTACCCTGTGGCCATGGTGATGCTCCAAGAAGATGAACTTCTCAACAGGATGAGATTTGATCTAGTTCCCAAGCAGTAAGTCACTTCTGTTGGTAACTGTGCATCCCTCTGCTTTAACTGTGTCTGGGAACAACAGCGAATGAGGCCTCTTGCTTTTGCTTCCTCCACTTCCTTCCTTCTCTATTCCTGTTTCCTATTCCTGTTTCTGTCTGCTCCTTTAAAATGCATGTAGTGGCTTGGAGCTTGAGGAGGGCAGATTGAGACTGGAGAAGAGGAAGAAATTCTTCCCAGTGAGGCTGGGGAGACTCTGGCACAGGTTGCCCAGGGAGGCTGTGGCTGCCTCCTGCCTGGAGGTGTTCAGCACCAGGCTGGATGAGGCCTTGAGCAAGCTGGGCTGGTGGGAGGTGTCCCTGCCCATGGCAGGGGGATGGATCTGGATGATCTTGAAGGTCCCTTCCAACCCATTCTGGGATTCTGTGTGGACTGCAGTTCAGCAATTGGAGGCAAGAACAGAAGGAGATCTGTTGGATATTTGAGACTAATAAGGACCTGCTGGCTTCATTTTGTCTCAAGTCCACTGTGCTCAATGAACTGAAAATCTCTTTCCCAAACAGAGGTAAATGCAGCAACAAAGCTGTTCAGGCCTGTTGGTGTAACTGACACCCCACAAAGGTTTTTTGAGGTAGCTAAGAGTCCCCCTGGGGAAATAGTAAAAGGATGCATCACAGAACATAGAATCATAGAATTGTTTGGGTTGGAAAAGACCTCTGAGGTCATTGGAGTCCAAGCATCAAGCTGAGGCCACCACAGCCATTAAACCATGGCCCAAAGTACAGCAGCAGTGCAAGGAAACAAGACTGGGTTTGACCTGGCAATGGGGAAACCTAACTCAAAGATGTTTGCCCCAACAGTTAGGACTCATTCCAGTATGGCTTATTGATCCCAGCTTCATTCCAGTGCTGTTCTCCCTCCCTCTCCAGTCATAGAATCAGAATGGGTTGGGTTGGGAGGGAGCTCCTGAGGGCATCCAGCCCAACCCCTGCACTCAGCAGGGACATCCTCCACCACAGCAGCTTGCTCACAGCCTTCTCCAGCCTCCCCTTGAACAGCTCCAGCCATGGAGCCTCAGCTCCCTCCCTGGGCAACCTGGTGCAGTGTGGCAGCAGCCTCCTGGGGCAGAACTTGTTCCTCACAGCCAATCTCCACCTGCTCTGCTCTCCTTTCAAACCCTTGCCCCTGGTCCTGTCCCTGAAGATCTCTAGAGAAGGGGCCTCAACTCCCTTCCTGGGCAGCCTGCTCCTGGGCTTTGGCACCCTCACAGGGGAAAAGGTTTTCCTCATGTTGAGGTGGAACTTCCTGTGGTGTACTTAGCACCCACTGCCCTGTCACAGGACATCACTGACACAAAGGGGACAGTTTCCCACTTACCAGAGCTGCTCCCTTCTGTGTTGGTAGTTACTGAAGGTCCTGTGGGTGTGCTGAAAGATGGGAAGATGATTCTGCTGCCATCCAGGAATGACTTTGCCTGCAGGTCAGAGATGTTCCTGTCCCACGTGAGGTCTAGAGAGGATGAAGATTGATCTTGTTTGACAGTGACAGGATCAGAGCTGTTTGGCTTACTGGGCTTGATCTGGGAGGTCTTTCCCAACCCAACCAATTTTACTCTTCTGTGTCTCCTCCTTCCCTCTGCAGCCCTGATTTTACTTCATCCCTAGCTGACCAAAGGAACCACCTTTCCAAAGGCAGTAATCAAAACCTGTTTGCTCTCTCTAGTGTAAAGGAGGAAGTGTTCTGGAGAAACTACTTCTACAGGGTGTCCCTAATTAAACAGTCAGCACAGCTCACTGCCCTGGCAGCTCAGCAGCAGGCAGCAGGCAAGGAAGAGAACAAAGGCAGAGAAGAGGACAACCAGCTGAAAGGTATGGAAGGGATTTGGTCTAGCACAGCTCACAAAGCTAGTGTCATGCACGCTGACTCTATGCATCAGGTGGCATGGACAGGTTGTCACAGCACCACAGGGTGCCTGGGGCTGGAAGGGAGCTCAGAGAGCAGCCAGGCCAAGCCCCCTGCCAGAGCAGCAGCACCCAGGGCAGCTCCCACAGCAACACCTCCAGCTGCCTTTGCAAGGCCTCCACACAAGGAGACTCCACAACCTCTCTGGCCGGCCTGCTCCAGCCCTCTCCCACCCTCACAGCCAAAAAGCTTTCCCTCCTCTTCCCCTGCCACCTCCTCTGCTCCAGCTGCCACCCAGTGCCCCTTGGGCTGTCCTTGCACAGCCCTCAGCACAGCCTGGCTCCCTCCTCCCCACACTGCCCTGCACCTCTTGAGCCCCAGCACTGAGGGCAGCCCTCAGGCTCCTCTGCTCCAAGCTCCAAGCCCCAGCTGCCTCAGCCTGGCCTCCCAGGGAGACCTTCCACTGCCTGCAGCAGCTTGGGGGCTCTGCCATCGACTCTCTCCAGCACTGCCCTCAGCTCCTGCTTGAGCTGAGGGGCCCAGACCTGGACACAAGATTCCAGCTGTGGCCTCCCCAGGGCAGAGCAGAGGGGCAGGAGAACCTCTCTGCCCTCCTGCCCACATCTCTAATGCCCCCCAGGATTTTTTCTTGAAAATGGCAGAGGTTTGGGCATTTCTGGGATCATCTCTTGTATCTAAATACCCTTTTTTAAGGCTGGCTTCCCTAACTGGAGGCTAACATGAAGTAATTGCTTGTTGGTAACTCTCCATAATGTTCAGGCTCTTCTTACATCTGGCTGATGTTTAAAATAGAATTAATTGCCTTGCATTTTTCTCTCTCTCTTTCTCTCCTTACCTGCCTCTTGCACAAAGTTAAATTAGCAGGGTTGGTGGGAAAAGAAGAATGAAGGGACAAAGGGCAGACATCCAGTGTTCTGGTGTAGGCTGGCTAGACCTCTAACAAAACACATTGCAGTCCTTCTCCAGGCATTCATAGGTTACACAGAATGGTTTAGGTTGGAAGGGACCTTGAAGATCATCCAGTTCCAACCCCCTGCCATGGGCAGGGACACCTCCCACCAGCCCAGCTTGCTCAAGGCCTCATCCAGCCTGGTGCTGAACACCTCCAGGCAGGAGGCAACCACAGCCTCCCTGGGCAGCCTGTGCCAGAGTCTCCCCAGCCTCACTGGGAAGAATTTCTTTAAGCAGCTACCAATTAGGGAATTCCTTTAATTAGAACTGATCTTAATGTTAAAAATTAAGCCTGATAAAAAGAAATTCCCTCTTCAGGAATTGCTGAGTAAGCAAGAAGGGTCCACCTGGACACTCTGCAGGAAGCACAGCTGGAAGCTTAGCATTTCCATTTTGATGCCAATGGAAATGCTAAGCAGGCAACTCCATCACCACCACAGCCTGCCTGGGCTGTGAAATGTTCTTGCAGCCACCTGGCTTCATCCTGGCACACCCCCACCCTGAGAGAACCTCTGCCACAAGGACAGGCTGAAGGAGCTGGGGTTCTGCAGCCTGGAGAAGAGAAGGCTCCAGGCAGACCTCACAGCAGCCTGCCAGGACCTGAAGGGAGTTCCAAGAAGGCTGCAGAGGGACTGTGCCCAAAGGCCTGCAGGGACAGCAGCAGGGGCAAGGGTTTGAAAGGAGAGCAGAGCAGATGGAGATTGGCTGTGAGGAACAAGTTCTGCCCCAGGAGGCTGCTGCCACACTGCACCAGGTTGCCCAGGGAGGGAGCTGAGGCTCCATGGCTGGAGCTGTTCAAGGGGAGGCTGGAGAAGGCTGTGAGCAAGCTGCTGTGGTGGAGGATGTCCCTGCTGGGTGCAGGGGGTTGGACAGGATGAGCTTTGGAGCTCCCTTCCAGCCCAAACCACTCTGTGATTCTAAGCCTACACCCCTGTCACTCATTGCTCTCATGCCCTGTGATGCAGTCTGTGTCTTATTTCACACTCTCAGCTGCTCCTGGTCACAGTTGAGGGGCAGGGGGCTAGGACCAGATGATGTTCAGAGGTCCCTTCCAACCCTTCCCACTCTGTGCTTCTGTGTTCCTGTGATGTCACCTGGCAGTAACCCTGAGGAAATGCTTTGCTAACTTTGCCTTTAGTTAAGAGCAGCAATTTGCTGTTCTTCCTTTTTGGGGCTGCAAGCCCTTCAGCAGCAGCAGCTGCATTCAGCTTCTAACCACCAGGATTCCTTAAAGCTCCAAAACCCAGTATTTCCTTGTCCATGTAGTAGCTGTGCAGATGGGGAGGAGATCTTTAGGCACACAAATGTCATCTCTTTCTCCCTTGTTTTTTGTCCCCCTTCTGACAGAAGCAGTACGGCCCAAAACACCTCCTGTTGCCATAAAGCCTCCAATCAAACCCCAGGAGGTAAAACTGCTCTTTGTATTTCATCTGATCTTCAGCCTAAGAACTTGTTGCTTAATCACTAATTGTTCATTCTGTGTTCTGTGCATCTGGGTAAGTTGTGCTGTGGAACTGTAGTAGGATAGGACAGGACAGACCAGACCAGACCAGACCAGACTAGAACAGACCAGACCAGACTAGAACAGACCAGACCAGACTAGAACAGACCAGACCAGACCAGACCAGACCAGACCAGACTAGAACAGACCAGACCAGACCAGACTAGAACAGACCAGACCAGACTAGAACAGACCAGACCAGACTAGAACAGACCAGACCAGACTAGAACAGACCAGACCAGACTAGAACAGACCAGACCAGACCAGACCAGACCAGACCAGAATAGACCAGACCAGAATAGACCAGACCAGAATAGACCAGACCAGACCAGACCAGACCAGACCAGACCAGACCAGACTAGACCAGACCAGACCAGACTAGACCAGACTAGACCAGACTAGACCAGACTAGACCAGACCAGACCAGACCAGACTAGAACAGACCAGACCAGACCAGACCAGACCAGACCAGACCAGACCAGAATAGAATAGAATAGAATAGAATAGAATAGAATAGAATAGAATAGAATAGAACGTACTGCTCGGACTAGAAGGTTTGCATGCAGCCCAGCAGGCAGCTGTGTGCCAAGCTGCAGCCAGAGGAGTGTGGGCAGCAGGGCAGGAGAGGGGATTCTGCCCCTGGGCTCTGCTCTGCTCAGACCTCCCCTCCAAGCCTGCCTCCAGCTCTGTTGTCCCCAGCAGGAGAAGGACACAGAGCTGCTGGAGGGAGGCCAGAGGAGGCCACAGAGATGCTCCCAGGGCTGGAGCAGCTCTGCTGGGAGCACAGGCTGAGGGAGCTGGGGGTGTGCAGCCTGCAGAGGAGAAGGCTCCAGGGGCACCTCAGAGCTGCTGCCAGCAGCTGAAGGGATCCTGCAGGAAGGCTGCAGAGAGACTTTGGCTGAGGGGGTCTGGAGCCAGGCCAAGGGGCAATGGGTTGGAGCTGAGGCAGAGCAGGGGCAGAGTGGAGCTGAGGCAAAAGTTGTGGAGTGTGAGGCTGGTGAGAGCCTGGCACAGGCTGCCCAGGGAGGCTGTGGCTGCCTCCTTGCTGGGGGTGCTGAAGGCCAGGCTGGCTGAGGCCTTGAGCAGCTGAGTGGAGCTGAGAGGCGTCCCTGGGCATGGAGGGGAGCTTGGAGGGGATGAGCTCTCAGCTCCCTTCCAGCCTGAGCCATGTTATGATTCTATTCAGGCACATGAGGAAAGCCTTCATACAAGCCTATTTGTGGGCCATACTCTGCCCAGCTCTTCAGCAGCTGTCAAGCTGAATTACAGGAATTCATTGAATGCTGCACTGCAAAGAGCTCCATCATTGTATTGCAACAGCAACAAGTGGGGGTTGAGACTGCAGAATCCTTTGACTCAGACCCATAATGACCCTTGGTCATTTCTGGATTGTAAAACCAGTGCCAAAGGACACTGTTGGCAGAGGCAGAGCTGTGCATTCACCTGCCAGTAATGTTCAGGGTACTAAATTAAGGGAGAAAGATTTCAGCAGAGCAGTCCTCCCTTCATCTGAAGAGAGAGGAGGAAAGAGCTGATTGGGTTGTGTAGTCTTAGGTCCTGTTCTGAACCACTCAGGAGTGTGTTACTGCTTCTGAAGATTACACCAACACAATAAAAGCTGTTAAGAGGCACAAGAAGGAGCCTAGGATGAGAAACAGATCATTTCCAGGACAGCTAGCTTAACATTTCTGTCTGGACCAAAATGCTCCTCTTTGAGAGGCTCTGAGGAAGAAGAGTTGTCAGCTGGAGGTGGTTGCTTTGCTTGGTCACTGCCTGTGTTTACAGGCAGGCAGCCACACGAGTGTGCTGTGTCTTGGTGACCTTTCTTTCCCCCTCACTGCAGGATGAAGAAGAGATTTCCACAAGTCCAGGTGTGTCAGAGTTTGTGAGTGATGCTTTTGATGCCTGCAATCTGAATCAGGAAGACCTGAGAAAAGAAATGGAGCAACTGGTGCTGGACAAGAAGAAGGAAGGGACTTCAGCAGTAGAAGGTAAAGTTGTCATTCTCTGTCTTCAGAGGATCACAGCAGGGCAGGGGCTGGAAGGGAGCTCCAGAGAGCAGCCAGGCCAAGCCACCTGCCAGAGCAGGAGCACCCAGGGCAGCTCACACAGTAACACATCCAGGAGGGTTTGGAATGTCTCCAGAGAAGGAGACTCCACAACCTCTCTGTGCAGCCTGCTCCCCTGCCTTTGAAAGGAGGTCAGAGCAGATGGAGACTGGCTGTGAGGAACAAGTTCTGCCCCAGGAGGCTGCTGCCACACTGCACCAGGTTGCCCAGGGAGGGAGCTGAGGCTCCATGGCTGGAGCTGTTCAAGGGGAGGCTGGAGAAGGCCGTGAGCAAGCTGCTGTGGTGGAGGATGTCCCTGCTGGGTGCAGGGGTTGGGCTGGAGGCCCTTTGGAGCTGCCTTCCAACCCATCTGCGATGGTTGAACTGGTTTAACTGTCACACCAACCCATTCTATCCTGAGAAGAAATCAAATGGAGCTTATACTTAATTCAGCAGAAGAAATATCAGTGTAAAAGGCATCAACCCAGTGTGTGATGATGCTCCTCCTGCCACACCCATGAAGCTTCCCCTGAAGACACACTCCTGTGTGCAGCTGCTTCTCACAGTACAGAATTCACCTTGCACTGTGCTCTGGTTCTTGATGGATCCTCCTTTCCTGAAAGGCTTATTGTTGGGGCTTTCTGGTGGTAATCCATTGCCAAGCTTGAGGAATCCAGCCATAGGAGCTGCTGGCAGCTTCCCATGTTGATGGCAGTGTTTCAGAAAGTCAGTGCTGTGGAGTTTGGTCAGAGAAATCTCAGCTGCCCTCAGTGCCTTGGACTGTGGAACTGCGAACCTTGGTACCTGGGCTGAAGTACCGAGCGCCAGGGGAGCACACATCAAACACCCAGCTCCTCCCCCATGCTCTTGCCTTGGATAGGCAGAGCTAATTAACAGAGAGATTAACAACACAGGAATGCTTTCTGACTTGTTTGTGCCCTCAAGTATGGAGTATGATCACCTTTAACCCTGATTCACTGAGCTTGCCTGGCTCCAGGTGGCACTGAGGAGCACACCTGCTGCTTTCCTTAGGAGCTGAGCTGCTGGTTCTGATGTTCCTATTTTCATAACAGTAGATCCAACAAACTGGGGAACTGAGCACAGACTGGCTCAGGCTGAAAGGGAGCTGAGAGCTCATCCCCTCCAAGCTCCCCACCATGCCCAGGGACACCTCTCAGCTCCACTCAGCTGCTCAAGGCCTCAGCCAGCCTGGCCTTCAGCACCCCCAGCAAGGAGGCAGCCACAGCCTCCCTGGGCAGCCTGTGCCAGGCTCTCACCAGCCTCACACTCAACAACTTCTGCCTCAGCTCCACTCTGCCCCTGCTCTGCCTCAGCTCCAACCCATTGCCCCTTGGCCTGGCTCCAGACCCCCTCAGCCAAAGTCTCTCTGCAGCCTTCCTGCAGGATCCCTTCAGCTGCTGGCAGCAGCTCTGAGGTGCCCCTGGAGCCTTCTCCTCTGCAGGCTGCACACCCCCAGCTCCCTCAGCCTGTGCTCCCAGCAGAGCTGCTCCAGCCCTGGGAGCATCTCTGGGGCCTCCTCTGGCCTCCCTCCAGCAGCTCTGTGTCCTTCTCCTGCTGGGACCCCAGAGCTGGAGGCAGGATTGGAGGTGAGGTCTGAGCAGAGCAGAGCCCAGGGGCAGCATCCCCTCTCCTGCCCTGCTGCCCACACTCCTCTGGCTGCAGCTTGGCACACAGCTGCCTGCTGGGCTGCAGGAGGGCACTGCTGGCTCCTGGGGAGCTGCTCAGCACCCAGCACCCCCAAGGCTGTATCTTCAGGGCTGCTCTCAACCCACTCTGCACTCAGGCTGCAGAAAGACTTTAATTCTTTTCTTTTTTACCCCAGAGATTCAAAAGTGCACAGAGAGGTTCAGCTGACAGGAGACTGGAAGCCTGAAGGAAATACACTGACAAATGGACACTCACTAGAGCTGAGCTGGGGGTTTGCTTCTTACATCTTGGTAGTACTATACACACAGGACTAGAGGCTTGTGTACTGATGACTTCCTAGCTGTGGGCAAGCAGAAGAAGGAATTTCTCTAGTTTGTAAGAATGCTCTGTAAAAGTTGGAGGATAGAAGTGAGACTCAGCAGCCTGGAGCAGCTGAGTCTGGTTGAGATGTAGCCCTGCCCCTGGGGATGGGATGTTGGAGGAGATGAGCTCTGAGGTCCCATCCAGCCTGAGTCATTCTGTGACTCAGTCCTAACTCATCCAGTCTTGTACTGTGTCCAGTTCTGGGCCCCTCAGGTTAGGAAAGATGTTGAGCTGCTGGAAGGTGTCCAGAGAAGGGCAAGAAAGCTGGGGAGGGGTCTGGAGCACAGCCCTGTGAGGAGAGGCTGAGGGAGCTGGGGTTGCTTAGGCTGGAGAAGAGGAGGCTCAGGGGAGACCTTCTTGCTCTCTGCAACTCCCTGCAGGGAGGTTGTAGCCAGGTGGGGGTTGGTCTCTTCTCCCAGGCAGTCAGCACCAGAACAAGAGGACACAGTCTCAAGCTGTGCCAGGGGAGGTTTAGGCTGGATGTTAGGAAGAAGTTCTTGCCAGCAAGAGAGATTGGCCATTGGGATGTGCTGCCCAGGGAGGTGGTGGAGTCCCCATCCCTGGAGGTGTTTTAAGAGGATACTTTCTGGGGTGCCCGGTGCCATGGTTTAGTTGATCAGATGGTGCTGGGTGATAGGTTGGACTGGATGATCTCAGAGGTCTTTTCCAACATGGTTAGTTCTGTTCTGTTCCATTCTATTCCATTCTATTCTATTCCATTCCATTCCATTCCATTCCATTCCATTCCATTCCATTCCATTCCATTCCATTCCATTCCATTCCATTCCATTCCATTCCATTCCATTCCGTTCCATTCCCTATCACTCAAGCTGATGTCTCTCTTGCAGAGGAACCTGCAGACTGGGAGAGGGAGCTGCAGCAGGAGCTGCAGGAGTATGAGGTGGTGACAGAGTCCGAGAAGCGTGACG
Organism: Picus viridis; assembly: GCA_033816785.1. Taxonomy (NCBI): domain Eukaryota; kingdom Metazoa; phylum Chordata; class Aves; order Piciformes; family Picidae; genus Picus; species Picus viridis. The sequence continues at coordinate 31,388,221 of CM066570.1, read as the reverse complement.
ACAACTGGGATAAAGAAATAGAAGAAATGCTGCAGGAAGCCAATTAAAGCATTGCCACACCACCCCTCCAGCCCTGAGCACTCCCCCAGGACTGGGGTGGATCTCTGCTTTCAGGTTGTGCTGACAAAAGACATCCCAGAATTCCCCAAACTGTTATAATTCCATATGGGAATGCAACCAATATTTCTGTTCTTTCTATGAGCAGCTCCTGAACCTCTCCATTCTTCAGGAGGAGGCAGGCCTGGCTGTGCCCCCCAGGAGGTGGTGACACCACTGTAGGAAGTTGAGTTGGAAGCATTTCTAGGTGCTCAAGGAGCTCTGCAAAGGGATTTAGAAAGCTGAGAATCTAAATTGGGGTGGGGTGGGTTGGGTTGTCTCTTGCCTCCTGCTTGGGCTGCACAAGTGGATGTTGTCACTCAGTCCTTGCAGGGAGCTCCTCACATTTGCACTCTTGAGCTCTGTATGCCCTGTGAATGTGTCCTGCTCTGGATTGAACTCCTCTCCTGGATGCAGCCAAGACCCTAGGACTTGGAAGAACTTCCAGTGCTTTGTTTCAAAAGGAAAAACCAGAACCAACCAAATGCTGCTGCTGCAGCCCCCAGAAGAAGTGCTGATCAATTAGCAGCTCTAATGAAGTGGCAGACATTTCAGCAGTGAAACACGGAGCAGAGTCGTTAACTGCTTGAATTGAGCCGTTGGGTTTGAAATCATCACCCTCGGCTGTCACCTTCCCCCACCCCCACCCTGGATTCGTTGCATTCTCTGGCAGGAGGCTCTTCTGTTTCCATTCAATGTTGCTGCCTGAGAGCAAATGAAATGTTTCCTCTTCTTTTACACTGGTGTAAAAACTTCTGGCTGCTTTCAGCACCTTTATTAAACACTGTAGATATGTATAAAGTTGTCTCTCTTTGTTTGGAGGGAGGGCAGGATGGGCCTAAAGCCCAGACATAGACTCTGTCACTCTGCTTAAGGCCTGCAGCTGAAATAAAGCTTTCTTCAAGAGAGGGGTTCTGTTATTGACTCTTTTTTTAGGTGTCTGGAGGGAAAGGCAAGGTCCTGCATCTAAGTCAGGGCAATCCTAGATACCAGTCCAGGCTGGGGGATGAGGAGATTGAGAGCAGCCCTGCAGAGAAGGACCCGGGGGTGCTGGGGGGGGAGAAGCTGGGCAGGAGGCAGCAATGGGCACTGGCAGCACAGAAGGCCAAGGGCAGCCTGGGCTGCACCCAAAGCAGTGTGGCCAGAGCTGCAGAGAGAGGATCCTGCCCCTCTGCTCTGCTCTGGGGAGACCTCACCTGCAGGGCTGTGTCCAGCTCTGGAGCCCTCAGCACAGGAAGGACATGGACCTGGTGGAGAGGCTCCAGAGGAGGCCACAAAGTTAATCAGAGGGCTGGGGCAGCTCTACTGTGAGCACAGGCTGAGGGAGCTGGGGGTGTTCAGCCTGCAGAAGAGAAGGCTCCAGGCAGACCTCACAGCAGCCTGCCAGGACCTGAAGGGGCTGCAAGAAGGCTGCAGAGGGACTGTGCCCAAAGGCCTGCAGGGACAGCAGCAGGGGCAAGGGTTTGAAAGGAGAGCAGAGCAGATGGAGATTGGCTGTGAGGAACAAGTTCTGCCCCAGGAGGCTGCTGCCACACTGCACCAGGTTGCCCAGGGAGGGAGCTGAGGCTCCATGGCTGGAGACATCTAAGGTCAGGTTGGCCAAGGCCCTGGGCAACCTGCTCTGGTGGAGGATTTAGTTGGGTCATAAAACTGTTTTCCTCCTTGCTGTTTGGTTATCTGGGGGGTTGGTTCAGTGGGGTTCTATGTGGGACCACAGCACAGGATGTCAATTTGAAGCCCATGCATGGGAAGAATAACTCCATGTACAGGAGCACCTCACCTGACCAGGAGATGCACCCTTGAACTGTTGGCCACTCAGAGATTATTGACTTTTCCTTTGCAATAGCCATTACATAAAAGGGAATGGAGGGTGTGTAGTTATTTATTGGTGCACTGCCCAGGGTGGGTTAGAAGGGTGAAGTTCTCCTGCCCCTCTGCTCTGCCCTGGGGAGGCCACAGCTGGAATCTTGTGTCCAGGTCTGGGCCCCTCAGCTCAAGAAGGAGCTGAGGGAAGGGCTGGAGAGAGTCGATGGCAGAGCCCCCAAGCTGCTGCAGGCAGTGGAAGGTCTCCCTGGGAGGCCAGGCTGAGGCAGCTGGGGCTTGGAGCTTGGAGCAGAGGAGCCTGAGGGCTGCCCTCAGTGCTGGGGCTCAAGAGGTGCAGGGCAGTGTGGGGAGGAGGGAGCCAGGCTGTGCTGAGGGCTGTGCAAGGACAGCCCAAGGGGCACTGGGTGGCAGCTGGAGCAGAGGAGGTGGCAGGGGAAGAGGAGGGAAAGCTTTTTGGCTGTGAGGGTGTGAGAGGACTGGAGCAGGCTGGCCAGAAAGGTTGTGGAGTCTCCTTGTGTGGAGGCCTTGCAAAGGCAGCTGGAGGTGTTGCTGTGGGAGCTGCCCTGGGTGCTGCTGCTCTGGCAGGGGGCTTGGCCTGGCTGCTCTCTGGAGCTCCCTCCCAACCCCTCACATTCTGTGATTGTCTCTGTATGCATCTAGGAAGTCTAAATGCAAACCCAGGGCTGTATATGAATATACCCACATAATTCCACAGTACTTCTCAGCTCTGACTTTTAAACTAGATGCCACTGCATGAGGAGGAGCAACCAAGATAATGGCCATTAATTTGTCACTCTATCATTTGTAATGAGACAGAGCTCTGCAGAAATTAGCTTGCAGAATGAATCACTTCATGTCTTAGAAGCCTGGGTTTCCTTCTGGCCCAGGTTGGGAACATGTTCCTTTGCTAATTCAGGGATCCATGGTGCTATGACAAAGCTCTCCAGGTACACTTGGGAGGTTATACTTCACCCAGAAGTGCATGGGCAGGAAGGTTCTTTTATCTCAGAGTGACTCTGACAGAGCAGGGAAAGACAGAAGAACAATGCAGTCAGTTAAGGGTTATATATAAAACTAGAAGAAGAAAGGTTTGATGCCTGCTTTGATAGATGATGCTCTACAGAAAACTCTGTTTAATATGGAGAGGGTTAATTGCATTCATGCACAAAACCTTAATTCTGCAACTGCTTTTCTTCACACAGAACCACAGAGTGTCAGGGGCTGGAAGGGAGCTCCTGAGAGCAGCCAGGCCAAGCCCCCTGCCAGAGCAGCAGCACCCAGGGCAGCTCACACAGCAACACATCCAGCTGGCTCTGCAATGCCTCCACACAAGGAGACTCCACAACCTCTCTGGCCAGCCTGCTCCAGGGCTCCAGCAGCCTCACCATACACAAGTCTCTCCTCCTCTTGAGGTGTCTCCTCCTGGGCTCCAGCTTCTCCCTGCTGCTCCTTGTCCTGGCACTGGGCAGCACCAAGCAGAGCCTGGCACCTGCCTCCTCCTGACCCCCAGCCCTCAGATACTGATAGACATTGGTCAGATCCCCTCAGCTTTCTCCTCTCCATGCTAAACAGCCCCAGGGCTCTCAGTCTCATTTGTTGTTTCAGCTGTGATTCCCATGCTCAAATATGCAGGTTTCAGTCCAGCTAAAGCTGCTATTTCTCTGCATTTTCTGTCCTTCCTGAGGAGAAATGAGCCCAGTTCATCCCAGTGCCAAATAATGACCAGCAAATGGATTGATCACACCCAGCTTCCTGTCCCACTTCACTTCAGAAGTGTTTGCATGCTGGCCAGGTGCCCTTGCATGGCTTTGATGCCTGCAATTTAGAGATCAAAACAGTTTTGCTTTTGCTGTCTCATCACCACCACCTTGCATCCTGTATCATGTGTAACAAGACTTTCAAGCCCATCATGTGCTGGGTGGATGAAAAGTGCTGCTCTAAGAGCATTAGCAGGGTGGAGAGGAGCCTCTGGAGATGTTTAGTGTGGATGTAGAAACAGAGTCTCTCTCAGTGGGATTTGGCACATAGATGGAAGAGCTGAAACCATTGCCTCAGCAGGCAGAAACACCACTGGGTAGGATCTCTACAGTGGGGGTGGTCATGCTGAGAGAGTTGGGGCTGTTCAGTCTGGAGAGGAGAAGGCTCCCAGGAGACCTTCTGGTGGCCTTCCAGGATCTGCAGGGGCTCCAAGAAAGCTGGGGAGGGACTTTTGAGGGGGTCAGGGAGGGATAGGACTGGGGGGATGGAGCAAAACTAGAAGTGGGGAGATTCAGTTTGGGTGTGAGGAAGAAGTTGTTGCCCAGGAGGGTGGTGAGAGCCTGGCAGAGGTTGCCCAGGGAGGTGGTGGAAGCCTCCTGCCTGGAGGTGTTTGCAGCCAGGCTGGCTGTGGCTGTGAGCAACCTGCTGCAGTGTGAGGTGTCCCTGGCCATGGCAGGGGCGTTGGGACTGGCTGAGCCTTGAGGTCCCTTCCAGCCCTGACAATCCTGTGATTCTGTGACACTGGCACAGGCTGCCCAGGGAGGCTGTGGCTGCCTCCTCCCTGGAGGTGTTCAAGGCCAGGCTGGATGAGGCCTTGAGCAAGCTGGGCTGGTGGGAGGTGTCCCTGCCCATGGCAGGGGGTTGGAGCTGGATGACCTTCAACCTTCCAACCTAAAGCATTCTGTGAATCTGTGAGTCAATCTCTCAGGTAGAGGAACATTAACAGCCTGCCTTTGGGTCTGCCTGGCTCTGGGTACAGCAGGCAACTCACCTGACTGACCACATGTTGAAAGCTGAATGCCTACAAACACCAACACCTCTGAAGATCCCTCTGCAGAGAGCCTATTCCTAAGGGTGTCTGGAGACAGGACAAGTAGTAACGGTTTGAGGCTGAGGGAGAGCAGAGTTAGACAGGAGCTGAGGAAGAAGCTCCTCAGCACCAGGTTGCAGTTCTGGCAGCGCAGAGCTTCTTGCCAACGTCAGTGAGAGCAATTATCACCATCACAACGAGGAGAGAGGAACAAAATCAAACTGATGCTGCACGGCAAAAGGTTTCTGAGTGCACTGCCCGCGGTGCCAGCGCTGGCAGAAAGGAAACGCTGCCTCGACTCCCCAGTTTCCCCAACTCTCCTGGTTTGGAGCATTAAACATCTTGCTCTGGTCGTTAACCTCCTGCTGTGCTTAAAAAAACCAACCAGGCAGCCACTCATTTTTCACCAGCTTGCCTGGGGACTCCACACCCCAAGGAGAGCAGGGAAGGACTTGAGAGGGGTGGCCAAGTGGGTTTGTGTAAGGGGGGCCAGGAGGTTCAGCTGCTCTCAAGTATAACCCAAAACAACAACAAAGGAAGAACTTTTCTTCCTCAAATCCCAGCTTCTTGGCAAGGGCTGCTTGGGTGGAACATCTACTCGGCTGCTGCTAGTGGCTCAGTCCCCGGGGCGAGGTCGCTGGCAGGGCACAGCTGCAGATGTGTTCCCCCTCTGCCGCTCGGACCTGTGTTTACTTGCGGGAGTGGAGTAGGAGCCGGCAGCACTCTTGAGCTGCTCTTTCCTGCTGAGTGCATTCTGGAGGTAAAAACACTTCACAGTCAAAGGGGAGAATCAGAAATGCAGCTGAAAGCCCTGAAAGGAATTGGCTTTGTTCGCTTTCTCCTTTGTCTTCTTCAGAGGACGACAGCAGGGAGCAAACGGCGCGCAGAAGATTCGTGGAAATGGTTTGGGCTGGAAGGGAACTTAAAGGTCATCCAGCTCCAGCCCCCTGCCATGGGCAGGGACACCTCCCACCAGCCCAGCTTGCTCAAGGCCTCATCCAGCCTGGTGCTGAACACCTCCAGGCAGGAGGCAGCCACAGCCTCCCTGGACAACCTGTGCCAGAGTCTCCCCAGCCTCACTGCAAAGAATTTCTTCCTCCTCTCCAGTCTCAATCTGCCCTCCTCAAGCTCCAGTCCGTTCCCTCTCATCCTATCACTCCCAGCCCTTGGCAAAAGTCCCTTCCTGGCTTTCTTGTAGCCCCCTTCAGGTACTGGGAGGCTGCTCTGAGGTCTCCCTGGAGCCTTCTCTTCTCCAGGCTCAACAGCCCCAACTCTCTCAGCCTGTCCCGACAGGGGAGCTTCTCCTCTGATCATCTTTGTGGCCTCCCTGGAGCCTCTCCAGCAGCTCCAGGTCCCTCTTGTGCTGGAGGGCCCAGAACTGAAGGCAGTGCTGCAGGTGGGGTCTGAGCAGAGCAGAGCAGAGGGGCAGAATCCCCTCCCTCATGCAGCTGGCCACACTGCCTTGGATGCAGCCCAGGAGGCAGTTTGATGTAGTTTGACATTTGTGTTCTTCAGAGCACAGCGAGGAACCAGTGGAGCAAGGACCTGTGGCCGAGTTTGGAGGCTGATGGTGGTGCCTCCTTCACCAGGCCAGCATCCCCTACCCTCAACCCCACCCCCCAGAAGCTGCCCTCCTAGGAAGCAGAACCTTTCTTCACTGTCACTGAGCAGCAGCAAAACCAACCCATCCTACCAGTGTGGCAAGAATTACTGCTTCAAATATCTTCTCTGACATCTGGGTAGAGAACTGAAGGAAATTCCCCCCACCTTGTCAGAGTGGCCTCAGTCCAGCTTCTGCATCTGCACTAACCTCCCTGGCACTCAAAGTCACCAGAAGAGGCCTTCCAGTGACTTTTGTTACAGCCAGTGAGAACTCTGTGGTTCTTCATTCCCTTCCCTCTCAAAGCAGCTCATATTTGTCATTAATCTTTCCTCCAGGCCAAGAAGTGTCTATGTGGGGGAAGGGGAAGGGGAAGGGGAAGGGGAAGGGGAAGGGGAAGGGGAAGGGGAAGGGGAAGGGGAAGGGGAAGGGGGAAGGGGAAGGGGGAAGGGGAAGGGGAAGGGGGAAGGGGAAGGGGAAGGGGAAGGGGAAGGGGAAGGGGAAGGGGAAGGGGAAGGGGAAGGGGAAGGGGAAGGGGAAGGGAAGGGAAGGGGAAGGGGAAGGGGAAGGGGAAGGGAACTTTTGGCTTGCTGCACACACACATATATGTATCATAGTATCAGTCAGGGTTGGAAGGGACCACAAGGATCATCCAGTTCCAACCCCCTGCCATGGGCAGGGACACCCCACACTAGATCAGCCTGGCCAGAGCCTCGTCCAGCCTGGGCTTAAACACCTCCAGGGACGGGGCCTCAACCACCTCCCTGGACAACCCATTCCAGGGCTTCACCACTCTCATGGGGAAGAACTTCCTCCTCACCTCCAGCCTGAATCTCCCTATTTCCAGCTTCATTCCATTCCCCCTAGTCCTATCACTACCTGCTAGCCTGAGAAGTCCCTCCCCAGCCTTCCTGTAGCCCCCTTCAGATCCTGGAAGGCCACAATGAGGTCACCTCGGAGCCTTCTCTTCTCCAGACTGAACAGCCCCAACTCTTTCAAGAAACACACACACACTTTCAAATGATTCTTGGGAGAAACTGGAAGTAATCTGAAAGCCCTATTTAAGGCTGGCCTGAGCCATGCTGGGATCACCTACAGCATGGATCTCTTGCTACTGTCAAACTGAAAGGCTGCGTGGGAAAAATCCTAAAGCATCCAAACTGTGCCTGGGGGAGGGGAGGGGCTTCTGCCTGTCTTTTCTCAGGGATTTTAGCTGTACTAGGCAGGTTTGTAAAAGAACAAGTGTTATTTTGGGGAGAGAAAAACCCCCATCTAAAGATCAGGATGACATTTAAAGATGCAAAGTCATATTTTTTTTCACCTTGAAAGCAGCCATTGAAGACTTCTGGCAAGCAGAGGTTTAAGGTGCAAGGACAAGATGATTTAAGGACAAAAGAATCTTAGAATGGCTTGGGTTGGAAGGGACCTCCAAAGGTCACCCAGGCAAATCCCTTTTGCTGTGAGCAGGGACATAGAACCACAGAATCATAGAATGGTCAGGGTTGGAAGGGGCCTCAAGGAGCAGCCAGTCCCAACCCCCTGCCATGGCCAGGGACACCTCACACTGCAGCAGGTTGCTCACAGCCACAGCCAGCCTGGCTGCAAACACCTCCAGGCAGGAGGCTGCCACCACCTCCCTGGGCAACCTCTGCCAGGCTCTCACCACCCTCCTGGGCAACAACTTCTTCCTCACACCCAAACTGAATCTCCCCACTTCTAGTTTTGCTCCATCCCCCCCAGTCCTATCCCTCCCTGACCCCCTCAAAAGTCCCTCCCCAGCTTTCTTGGAGCCCCCTGCAGATCCTGGAAGGCCACCAGAAGATCTCCTGGGAGCCTTCTCCTCTCCAGACTGAACAGCCCCAACTCTAGCTCCCAGGTCCACTTAACATGGCCCTGAATGTTTCCAAGGTTGGGTGTTCCACCACTTCTCTGGGCAACCTGTGCCAGCATTTCACTACCCTCATTACTAAAAACTCTTTCCTTGCATCCAGTCTAAATCACCCTTTTAGTTTAAGCCCTTACCCCTTGTCCTGCCACAAGAGAAGAGGAGGCTCAGGGGAGACCTTCTTGCTCTCTACAACTCCCTGAAGGGAGGCTGTAGCCAGAAGGGAGTTGGTCTCTTCTCCCAGGCAACCAGCACCAGAACAGGAGGACAGAATCTCAAGCTGTGCCAGGGGAGGTTTAGGCTGGAGGTGAGGAGAAAGTTCTTCCCAGAGAGAGTTGTTGGCCATTGGAATGTGCTGCCCAGGGAGGTGGTGGAGTCCCCATCCCTGGAGGTGTTCAAGAGGGGATTGGACGTGGCACTTGGAGCCATGGGTTAGTTAGTCATGAGGTGTTGGGTGACAGGTTGGACTTGATGATCTCTGAGGTCTGTTCCAACCTTATAGATTCTATGATTCTGTAAGAGTCCTTTTAGCAAGGCCTGTCTCCATCCCACGGCAGTCCACCAGCAGCCCCAGGCCCTGCCGTGCAGAGGGTGGGTTCAGGTGGGTGCCTGTGCACCTCAGCAGCTTCATTCTTCCCTCCAGCACGTCTTGTCATCCCTTCGTCCACAGGAGCAAGCCGTAAACCCACAGCAGCCTTCCCAGCAGCCAGAGCCATGTGGTGTGGAGCAGGGCTGGGCCACGGTGAGGGCTGTGGCACACCACCGCGTTCCCGGGAAGGGATTATTGACGCAAGGAGTCTCCTGCAGCCGTGCCGGCCCAGCGAGATGTTCCCCCTGCGGCCCTGGCTACACGTGCGAAGCAACTCCCGCCAAGGCTTCCTCGGGCAGCTCAGCTCCCCGACACACCTCCTGCTTTTCCCTCAGGAGCAGCAGCCCCGCTGAGCCGCCGCTCGCGCCGGCCGCCGCCGCCGCCGCCGCCGCCGCCTTTTCAAAGTGACGAACGCAGTCGTTACTGCCAGAAAGGCGGAATAAAGCTGGAGAGATGGACGGGGCAAAGCTTTCTCCCTCAGCGACGCCGAAGCCTGCCGCTGCTCCACGCCGCCCGGGCCGAGCGGGCGGGACTACGTCTCCCGGCACGCCCCGCGGCACAGCCCGGACTACCTCTCCCGGCAGGCCCCGCTCAGGCCTGAGGGCCGGGGAGCCGCGCGGTGCATGCTGGGCCGAGCCGGCCGCGGCGCCTCGGCGCGGAGCACGCTGGGAAGCGCAGTTCCCCCTCTCGCTCCGGGGAGCACACGAGACCCTGCCGCCCCGGCAGCGCCTCGGGGACCCGCGGGTAGGGTGGGCGCCAACCTCCCACGTGGGGCGGAGTGCTGCGCGGCGATTGGGCGCCGTCGGGAGAAGGGGCGGGCCCGCGGGGACAGCTTCCGGTGTGCCGCGGTTCGGCAGCTTGTTTGGATGCTGCCGTCACATCATGGCGACGCGCGGAGCGGAGGCAGCGCGCGGAGGAGGCAGCAGCAGCGGCGGCAGCGCGGCTGCGGCGGGACGGAGCCGGCGCCAGAGCCAGAGCGGCGAGGAGGCGGCGGTGGTCCCGAGCGGCAGCCCGGAGGTGAGGGCGGCGCGCAGATAGGCCCGCGGAGGGAGGGCGGGCGCTCCCCTTCCCCGCCTCGCCGGTTTGTGGAACCTCGTTCCCCGCCTACCCCCGTACCCATGCGGCCTCCGCGCTCCGCGGACGGGGCCAGCTCGGGAGCTCGGAACTGGGACAGGCGGTGCGCCCGCCGCCTCCCTGCCTTTCGGCAGCCCGTGCCGGGCAGGCCAGGCTCCGCTCCGCTTCCCCTGGCACCGGACCTGTCGCTGCAGCCGCGGGTGTGTGTCGGGGCGGGGGTGTCTCGGCACAGCCCCCGCGGAGCCGTGCTCGCTTGGCGGGGTCGGCCATGGCCCCCTGCCCCGCTCCGGGGGTCTGGCGGCGGACCCCGCCGGGCGCACGCGGCGGGCCGTTGCGGGGCAGCGGCACGTGGCGGGAGGTGGCGAGGGGGGGCGGGGGTGGTGCCGGTGCCGTGCTTCGGCCGCCGCCGGTGCGGGCTCTGCGCGCGGGCCGGGCTCTGCGCTGCCTTACGCGCTTCTGCGGGGCTCCGCCGGGCGGCCAGGGGTGTTCCTCGCCCGGCGGAGGGACCGCGGCCAGGCGCCGTTCGGCGCTGCGAGCGGCGCGGCTGAGGTGCGAGGCGCTCCCGGTAGGAGCGGTGGCTTCGCCTCCCTCCTTCCTTCGCTCTATGCCTCCCTCATTGCCCGGTGGGCTTGTAGGGCCGGCGGGAGCGTTCCCTTATCCTCCCAAATACTACAGATAACCTCAGATCATGTCTTTCACCCGTTCCCCTCCCCCGCCTCGTGTGGCCGAGCGACCCCCCCAAAGCAGCGGCGCGCTGGTGTTCGTGGTGACTCGACAGTGATTCCTGCATGTGCATCCATGTAGAAAAAGCCTCAGCTGCATCTTCCTGGGCACCAAAGGGCAGAGAGGGGAAAACCTGCTGTGAATTCGGCTGCTCTGTGCAATATCGGCACAGAAGTCGGTGTGGTGGAACTGCCTCGGTAACCTCACCTGGCGCTTGAGTATCTCACCCCCTGCCCTGCCACAAACTGAAGTGGTCACTGTCCTTTTTTTCTTTCCCCCCCTGTGGCACAAAGGATGACAACAGCCCCGAAAGGAGTGACTTTGTGATGCTCCTCGGGACGGTTGGGTTGCTGGAGAGAGGTTTGGGAGACTCTGGAGCTCGTTTTCCTCGATGGGGTGGGGTGGGGGGGAACAAACAGCTCTGTGTGTTTCCTGAAGCTCTTTGCTTCCAGCTTTAGGAAAACCAGACCACAATCCTCCCCCCTCCCCCTCCCCCCAACCTAACCAGCACCTCTGTGTTGCATCATCACACCCACAGCCAGCTGGGAGTTAAATCTGTGAGGAGGGTGAAGCATGGCAGGGAAGGGGCAAATTTTGCTGGGAACTTCTGTCGTTGGTTGTGAGTTAAAAACCCCTCCAGTAACCTCTTGGAGATCTCCCTCCTCCCCCTGCCTTGGTGCACAGGAGCTTCTTTATTTTTAGGTTCCTTGTGACCTGTTTGCATTGGGAATTCAGAACTTCTCTACCCTGCTTTTCTTTTGCTTGGGTTTTTTTTTTTTTTTTGCCCTTCTCCCAGAGCTGGGCTGTGGGTGACTAGCAAACTCTGAGGGTTTAGAGTAAAGAGGAAGTGAAACCTCGCTTGCAGAAGTGGTTCATGCCCCGTGAAATGGTTTCTTCTTAATTAGCACCTGTCTGGGAAGCTGGCATTGAGAAATTGCAGGGTGGATGTTGCAGTCTTTCCCCCCCCTCCCCTGCATGTGAAAATGGTCTGAAAGTTTCTGTTCAGGCTTCGGGTCCCTCCAAGGATCATTTGTTTTTAACCCTACAATTGCAAGGAAATGGTTTTAATGCCAAGCAGGGAAGAGCTCTTCTGAGAGCTCCTTCTAATTGCTGTTCTCAGAACACAAGAGAAATGATCCAAACCAATTGGTTTGTCCCCCTTGGAAGTTGTTTGAGGTAAACAAAACCTCTTGGTCTTTAAAAGCAGCAATGTCTTCAGTGGCCAAGGAAAAGAGGAAGAAGTTAGGTTTTTCTCCCAGGATTTGGGCCTAGATACTTGGAGGGATCTCCCTTTAGCCACTAACCCCAGAGAGTGCAGAAGGAAATGAACTTTTGTTCTGTGACACTTTGTTGTGCACAAGTCTTCTGGAAGCGGTTTGGATGTTCCAGGAGGGCTTAAAGGGTCCAGAGGAGACCTGAGGGCTGGAGAATCTCCCCTATGGGGACAGGCTGGGAGAGTTGGGGCTGCTCAGCCTGGAGAAGAGAAGGCTCCAGGGAGACCTTAGAGCAGCCTTCCAGTATCTGGAGGGGGCTACAGGAGAGCTGGGAAGGGACTTTTGCCAAGGGCTGGGAGTGATAGGATGAGAGGGAATGGATTGGAGCTTGAGGAGGGCAGATTGAGACTGGAGAGGTGGAAGAAATTCTTTGCAGTGAGGCTGGGGAGACTCTGGCACAGGTTGCCCAGGGAGGCTGTGGCTGCCTCCTGCCTGGAGGTGTTCAAGGCCAGGCTGGCTGAGGCCTTGAGCAAGCTGGGCTGGTGGGAGGTGTCCCTGCCCATGGCAGGGAGTTGGAACTGGATGATCTTTAAGGTCCCTTCTGACCCAAAGCATTCTGTGACTCTGAGGTCATTGTAAGAGCCTTAAGAAGTCTGGCAATGGTGAGAGAAAACAGTTGGGACCACAAGCAGGGGTCATGTGAGAAGGTGTCTGAAGCAGCTTCAAAGGGGAGTTGTGAATGTTAGGCCAGCAGTATTAATGGTGGATTCTGCTAATGCTGCCTCTGGATTGACTTTTCTAGAGAGAAAACACACATCTCCCAAGCAGGTCTTAATCATCCTCCTGCTGTGGTGTGACTTCTAAGCCTGCCATGCTTTGAAACTGATGAGCCATGTGGGTGCCCCAGCCTGGGGCTTGAAGGCAGGCAAATGAGTGCACAGGAGGTAATTTGGTGTAGAATGAGGGAAGAGGGTGACATGCTGGTTGGAAATGATGGTCTGATCTCCAACCCAAGCTCTTAGTTCAGGGGGAAGCCACCTCAGAGGCCAGCATGGGGTTTTGGTGGGGTTTTTTTTCAGAGAGGTATAATTAGCCTGCATGATCATCCAGGTCAATGAGCAGAGGGTAGGGAAGTACTGCATGGGGAAATTACCCTTAAGGCAGTCCTGTGGGCACAAGCACCTCAATGAGTGTGACTGGAGCAGGCCAGGAAGGTGCACCTGCTGTAATAGTCAAGCCTCAATTTTGCAATAGCTCAAAATGTGACTTCTTTTATGGAGAAGTCATTCATAAAGTCACTCCTGGGAATGGCTGTGGCTATCTTACTTTCCTTAATGGCTATCTTACTGCAGTCATGGTGATCTCATGTCTGTTAATGATTACATTCATTTTATTTGTATTGACAGAATTACTACTGAGAATGATTCTGGGGTGCATTAGAAGGACTGGGACCTGGGGGTGCTGGTGGGCAGGAGGATGCCCCTGAGCCAGCAAGGTGCCCTGGTGGCCAAGAAGGCCAAGGGCATCCTGGGCTGCATTAGAAGGGCTGTGGGCAGGAGGGCAGAGAGCTTCTCCTGCCCCTCTGCTCTGCCCTGGGGAGGCCACAGCTGGAATCTTGTGTCCAGGTCTGGGCCCCTCAGCTCAAGAAGGAGCTGAGGGAAGGGCTGGAGAGAGTCGATGGCAGAGCCCCCAAGCTGCTGCAGGCAGTGGAAGATCTCCCTGGGAGGCCAGGCTGAGGCAGCTGGGGCTTGGAGCTTGGAGCAGAGGAGCCTGAGGGCTGCCCTCAGTGCTGGGGCTCAAGAGGTGCAGGGCAGTGTGGGGAGGAGGGAGCCAGGCTGTGCTGAGGGCTGTGCAAGGACAGCCCAAGGGGCACTGGGTGGCAGCTGGAGCAGAGGAGGTGGCAGGGGAAGAGGAGGGAAAGCTTTTGGCTGTGAGGGTGGGAGAGGGCTGGAGCAGGCTGGCCAGAGAGGTTGTGGAGTCTCCTTGTGTGGAGGCCTTGCAAAGGCAGCTGGAGGTGTTGCTGTGGGAGCTGCCCTGGGTGCTGCTGCTCTGGCAGGGGGCTTGGCCTGGCTGCTCTCTGGAGCTCCCTTCCAACCCCTCCAATTCTGTGATTCCATGATTTATGATACCTAGGGCACAGGTTGTGCAGGAGGTTTTCCTGTGTAATTGATCAGAGGAAGAGCTGTGAGGCTTTGGTGTTCCCTTGTGTGTGTGTGTGAAGTTGGAGCACACAGCTGAGGGATGTTTTCCTGGAGCCCAGTGGTGAGCACACATGATGATTTCCTTGTCTGTTTAGGTTGTCTGGTGGTTGTGAACACCTCTTATGTGTGCATGTGTCTGCTCTCAAGCTTCCAGGATGTGGTTTGACAGTATTAGCCCTTCCAAAGGCCCAGGGTTTGAAGGCTCTTTGCCATGCCCCGGCCGAGTGCTGCTATTAGCCATGCAGGAGATGTTTTGCTGGATGAATGCCAGTGCTTATTTCAGGTTTGGAACTACTATGACAAAAGGGATGTTGGAGTAGCTACTAATTATGGTCCCTTTAAATGAGAGACTACACAAGTGTGTTAGGGAAGGGTTGAGTAACTGCTGCCATCCAAGGAGAGCTGGGCAGGCTGCAGAGCTGGGCAAAGGGGACCCTGGTGAAGCTCAGTAAGGACAAGGGCAGAGTCCTGCATCTGGGCAGGAGCAGCACAGGCCCCGGAACTCTGTTTTAAATAACCTGAAGGTGTTCTTTGGGTGTGTCAGCACCTTCTTGTAGCTAATTTCACCACAAGGCAGGTGGCAGGGATCTGGTTTTTTTGTTGTCCTATGGTAGAGTCTGGGATTTTGGTGAAGATCTGTCTGATCTTCTGGAGTGGGAGATCCTCTGTGCAGCATTCCCAGAAAGCTCAGGTATGTCAGCATCTCCTCCTGCTCCATCAGACTCTAAACCACCTCTTATTAAAGCTGGTAGAAGGTTGGAAGCCAGCTGGAGGCTAAGAGCAGCTAGAAGAGGCAGCAGTGAGTTCAGCAGGAGGTCTTTGGTGGGGTGGTTTGGTTTGGTTTTGTTCTTTTCTCATTCAGCCAGTCCTGAATCAGCACTGTTACACAATGTGCTGCTGGGGAAGGGCTCTGTCCTGGCTGCAGTGTTCAGCTGATGAGAGAGATGCTGGTTGTGCTGACCATTATCTCAGGCAGGGAGGGCTCTTTCAGTGATGGTTTAGTGCCTGGCATTCTCAGTGTGGCATTTCCTAGTGCCACACTCCAGCTTGATGCAGATGAAACGTGAAAGTCTCTTCAGTTAAAGGTGTAAGAAAGTTCTTTAGACTCCTGGGTATGTGTTCAGTACCTACAGTGATAGGTAGTGGAGAAAATTCTTGGTCACAATCAGGAAATCATCTGGCTCTTGGTGTCTGTGGCCCCTGTCAGGCAAGGGCAGAATGATGTGTCTCAGGTGGAAAATCATGGAATGGCTGAGGGAGCTGGGGGTGTGCAGCCTGCAGAGGAGAAGGCTCCAGGGGCACCTCAGCTCTGCTGGGAGCACAGGCTGAGGGAGCTAGGGGTGTTCAGCCTGCAGAAGAGAAGGCTCCAGGGGCACCTCAGCTCTGCTGTGAGCACAGGCTGAGGGAGCTGGGGGTGTGCAGCCTGCAGAGGAGAAGGCTCCAGGGGCAGCTCAGAGCTGCTGCCAGCAGCTGAAGGGATCCTGCAGGAAGGCTGCAGAGAGACTTTGGCTGAGGGGGTCTGGAGCCAGGCCAAGGAGCAATGGTTTGGAGCTGAGGCAGAGCAGGGGCAGAGTGGAGCTGAGGCAGAAGTTGAGTGTGAGGGTGGTGAGAGCCTGGCACAGGCTGCCCAGGGAGGCTGTGGCTGCCTCCTTGCTGGGGGTGCTGAAGGCCAGGCTGGCTGAGACCTTGAGCAGCTGAGTGGAGCTGAGAGGTGTCCCTGGGCACGGAGGGGAGCTTGGAGGAGCTGAGCTCTGAGCTCCCTTCCAACCTGAACCTTTCTGTGATGGCTCTCATGAGCACTGTCTGGCTGACAGTGTTCCAGGGGCTCAGCACTCAGTGTTGACTGCCTGCCTGTGGTGAGGCTAAGGTGGGTTTTGTTTAGTTCCTTATGTGCTGGCTGTGATTGACTTTGTGTTTTTTCTCTTGTCAATGGGTCTCATGCTCTGGCTTCCTTCCAGCCATGGTGCCAGCACTTCTGGTTGGCAGGATTGGCTGCAGCCGTGCCGTGCCCTGGGCTGAGCTAGTGACCTGGCTGTAAACTGTGTCAGAGCACAAACACAGAGGCAGGGATGAAAAAGGACAATGCAGTGGTGGCAAGAGAGCAGCCTGGGCACTGCTTGTGTTCAGCGTGTGACCAACCACAGCTGCAGCCAGGCAGGCCTTCCCTGCTGCTGCTTGGAGTCCCTGGCATTTTAGAGCTCTGCTTTCCAAATGAACATTCCTGAGCCCATTCCTGGGTTTTGGAGAGTCTGGGAATACTCTGCCAAACCAGAGCAGGTTTTTCCCTACCTCTGCCAGGCTTCTTGGGCGCCACTTTCTGAATCAGAAGTTCATGTTCCACGTGATGGGAAAGCTGCAAGGTTCAGCTGTGCTGGTGGTGGTGCTGCAGCTCTACCCTGGTGTCGCCTTCTGTTCACACACCTCTGAGCTTCCCTGTCGTGGCAGTGGGATGTGACATGGGACCTTCAGCTGCTGTGTGAGTTGTGCTTGTAGAGGAGGTCTGTGCCTACAGAAAAGTTGTGAGCTCTGCTTTATTTCCAGCTCTTGGCCTTTTGTTTTCTTTTATGAGAAGCATCTTGTTTGTTTAGACAACCCTGTACTTAAAGGGGTAAGGCTTTCCCCTACCAGTGGAAGTCATAGACTCATAGAATGGTTTAAGTTGGAAGAGACCTTGAAGATCATCCAGTTCCAAGCCCCTGCCATTGGCAGGGACACCTCCCACCAGCCCAGGTTGATCAAGGCTTCATCCAGCCTGGCCTTGAACACCTCCAGGCAGGAGGCAGCCACAGCCTCCCTGGGCAGCCTGTGCCAGAGTCTCCCCAGCCTCACTGGGAAGAATTTCTTCTTCCTCTCCAGTCTCAATCTGCCCTCCTCAAGCTTCAGTCCATTCCCTCTCATCCTGTCACTCCCAGCCCTTGGCAAAAGTCCCTCCCCAGCTCTCCTGCAGCCCCTTCAGGTACTGGAAGGCTGCTCTAAGGTCTCCCTGGAGCCTTCTCTTCTCCAGGCTGACCCCAACTCTTCCAGCCAGTCCCCACAGGGGAGGTTCTGCAGCCCTCTGATCACCTTGGTGGTCTCCTCTGGACCCTCTCCAGCAGCTCCAGGTCCTTGTGCTGGGGGCCCCAGAGCTGGAGGCAGTGTTGCAGGTGGGGTCTGAGCAGAGCAGAGGGGCAGAATCCCCTCCCTGTGCTGCTGCTCTCCCTGCTCTGGCTGCAGCTCAGCACACAG
Source organism: Picus viridis (assembly GCA_033816785.1). Taxonomy (NCBI): domain Eukaryota; kingdom Metazoa; phylum Chordata; class Aves; order Piciformes; family Picidae; genus Picus; species Picus viridis. The sequence goes on along the minus strand of CM066570.1, from coordinate 31,371,002 downwards.
CTGCCTGCTGGGCTGCCAGTGACCTCTGCTGGCTCCTGGGGAGTTCCACAGTTTCAGACAATTCGGGGGAGGGGGGGGCAAAAATAATCAGTGTTTTACAGGTGTGAAAATTCAGCTGTGGGGTGCTGGAGCTGATGATTTGTTCCAGCAGCTCTGTTTCTACCTTACCTTTGCAGCAGGCATTTCTCAAGTGCATGGTCTGAGGTGACTGAGGAGTGTCCCCAAAGCACAGGCATCATCTTCCACACTTGCCAGGAGCACTTCAGAGTGAACCTTCCTTCAGAACCCAAAAGTTGCTCCTTAACATCTGCAGAGATTATCTGCAGCTAAAAAGCTTCCTGTCCCCTATGAAGAGAGATGGGATGAATCCCATCTTAGCAGGGGTGCATCTGCCTGGAGATGAGGCCTGAAGCAAGGAACTTGCTTGCTTGAGGTAGGGAGAGGAGCTTAGCTGGCAGATGTTTTTTGCATTATTTAATGCCTGTTTCGTTAATGATTTGTGAAAAACAACTCTTCCAAGCCTGCTGAACAAATGGGGAGTTGAAACACATCTCACAACCATAGGGAAATAAATGGAACACTAACTGTAGCACTCCTTGCCTGGCTATAGAAGCATAGAACTGTCAAGGTTGGAAGGGAGCATCCAGTTCCAGCCCCTCTGCCATGGGCAGGGACACCTCACACTACAGCAGGTTGCTCAGAGCTGCATCACAGGGGGTTGCACTTGATGACCTTTGAAGGTCCCTTCCAATGCCTAACATCCTATGATCCAGCCTGGCCTTAAAAACCTCCAGGCAGGAGGCTTCCACCACCTGCCTGGGCAACCTCTGCCAGGCTCTCACCACCCTCATGGGCAACAACTTCTTCCTCACATCCAAGCTCAATCTCCCCACTTCTAGTTTTGCTCCATCCCCCCCAGTCCTATCACTCCCTGTCACCCTCAAAAGTCCACAATATAGCCTCCCTGCTGGCTGGGCTGGCCCCAGCCTCCCTGCTTCTATCCCTGATGAAGGTATGGAGCAGCACTGGTCCCAGTGCATCCCCCTAGGGGACACCACTTGCCACCCATCTCCCTCTGGACATTGAGCCATTGACCACTACCCTTCGGATGCCACCATCCAACCAATTCCTTGTCCACTGCACAGTTCACTCATCAAATCCATCTCTCTCCAGCTGAGAGAGAAGGATGTTGTTGGGGACTGTGTTAAAGGCTGGACAGAGGTTGGAGCAGTTGAAACTCCTCCCCTGCTGATGTTGGTGGATCTCTTGAGGCTTCCCAGCAGGTTATTTCGTCCCCCCTCCCCTTTCTTGCAGTAGGTCTCTTGAGTGACTCAAACGCTTCTATCTTCTGGTGTTCTACAAGTAGCATTTCATGTTGGATGGAATGCTGCTGTCCCTCCTGCCTCACGTTCTGTGCCTTTGCCTTTCAAATCACTGTGCACAGAGCTCCTTAAACCCTTGCTGAGCTTTGGTATTAGGTTACTGTTGGTTTGTGAGAGGGCTTCTGGAAGAGCTGTGAAGGAGGAAAGGTTTCCATTCAAGTTCGAGTACTTCGGCAGCTGAGGCGACAGCCAATTACTGTGGGGGCTTTAAGAACAGGCCTACAGGTGAACCTTTAATTGCTGGAGCATAAACAGTTGCAGTGGTTTGGGGATTTGGTTTGCAATGACGAGGTATTGAAGTGGCTTCATCATGGAATAATTACTGTAATTAATAGTTTGACCTCTTGTGTTTCATTACTGCTTAACCTCATTCTGTGGACAGCCTTAACCGGCTGGGCAGGGCAGGGCGGGCGGCCGGGCCGGTGCCGGGCGGCCGGGCAGGGCAGGGCGGGCGGCCGGGCAGGGCAGGGCGGGCGGCCGGGCAGGGCAGGGCGGGCGGCCGGGCAGGGCAGGGCGGGCGGCCGGGCAGGGCAGGGCGGGCGGCCGGGCCGATGCCGGGCGGCCGGGCAGGGCAGGGCGGGCGGCCGGGCCGATGCCGGGCGGCCGGGCAGGGCAGGGCGGGCGGCCGGGCCGGTGCCGGGCGGCCGGGCAGGGCAGGGCGGGCGGCCGGGCCGATGCCGGGCGGCCGGGCAGGGCAGGGCGGGCGGCCGGGCCGATGCCGGGCGGCCGGGCAGGGCAGGGCGGGCGGCCGGGCCGGTGCCGGGCGGCCGGGCAGGGCAGGGCGGGCGGCCGGGCCGGTGCCGGGCGGCCGGGCAGGGCAGGGCCGGCTGCTAGGTTGCAGCCCTGGCAGTAGTGACCCTCCCCGAGGCACGGCTTGCATGCCAGTGGCTCTTCACTTGTCCATGCAGACTCAAGTGGGGAGTTCCTTCTCATTTTCCACCCATGTTCCTGACTGTTGTCTTCCTCCTTCCCCCCTGCAGCTGTGTGGTGGCGGTGCCATGGAAGCAGCAGCTGGCTGTGAGGAGCTGGGGCTGGGTGCCCAGGACCAGCTGGGGAGCAGCAGCAGGTGCGGCCAGCTGCCCGCCGCGGCCCTGCGGCCTGCCCAGCCCGGCTGCTGCGGCCTGGCACACCCGGGAGCCCTGGAAGAAGCTGAGTGCCCCCCAAGGACAGAAGGCAGCCCCTGCCCTCCTCCTGCTGCTCCCAGGAGTCTCGCGAGGAGACCCCTGGCAGGGAAGAAGCTCGGACTGACCCTCCCGATGGCCAGCAGGACCCAGACAGTGACAAACACAAAGAGAAAACTCTGGGTATGTGCTCTGCAGCCTGCACCTCCTGAGGGGCTCTAAGGCTCTCTGTGCTTTTGCTCTGTCATTGGTTCAAGTGTACTCTGGAGCCCCGGCTTGGGGGGGGGGGGGGGGGTGTCCTCCCCCTCCGCCATCCCCCAGAGCCCAGGCTGGGGGGAGGGTGTCCCGTCCCCAACCCCCAGAGCCCAGGCTGGGGGAGGGTGTCCCGTCCCCCCCAACCCCCAGAGCCCAGGCTGGGGGAGGGTGTCCCGTCCCGTCCCCCCCCCCCCCCCCCCAACCCCCAGAGCCCAGGCTGGGGGGAGGGTGTCCCGTCCCCCCCCCATCCCCCCAGAGCCCAGGCTGGGTGGGGAGGGTCCGTCCCCCCACCCCCCCCGGGGCCCTCCCGCCCCTCCCGGAGCCTGGGCTGGGGGGAGGGTGTCCTCCCGCCCCCCGGAGCCCGGGGGAGCCTGGGCTCCCGGGGGGCTGGGGGAGGGGTGTCCTCCCGCCCCCTCCCGGAGCCTGGGCTGGGGGGAGGGTGTCCTCCCGCCCCCTCCCGGAGCCTGGGCTGGGGGGAGGGTGTCCTCCCCCCCCCCCTCCCGGGGGAGCCTGGGCTGGGGGGGAGGTGGTGTGTGTCCCGGAGCCCCCCGCCCCGTCCCCCTCAGAGCCCAGGCTGGGTGGGGAGGGTGTCTGTCCTTCCACACCCCACCCCCCCCCATCTCCCCAGTGCCAGGCTGGGGGGAGGGTGCCCCCCACCCCATCCCATCCCCCAGAGCCCCGGCTGGGGTGTGTGTCCCCTGGAGCGCAGGCAGTTCCCCCTCCACCAGGACATCATGATCAAAGGTGTAGTTCTGCTCAGGAAGAGTCCTCCATGGATATCCTTCAGCCTGGGCTGCTGTTTGTTGAAGAGGCTGTGGAAATCTCCTCATTCCCAGTCAGATTTTGTAACTTTCCAGCTGTTGGATGAGCTTTTCACTGGGGATTGTGCTGCTCAGTGCTGGCCAAGCACTGATAGTGGAAATCCAGAGCTTTATTAAAAGCCCTCCTGTGAGTGTCTTCTGTTAGCAGCACTCAAGAGTTTTTTTCAGTGCCACTCTGTCAGGTTTTATCTGTGCTGATGGAAGTTAACAAATCAAAAACCACTTCAGTGCTTTCAAGATGAAAATAGCTGTTGCTATCCAAGTTGTGTCGTGGCACATGGGCAAGGCAGAGCTCTCCTCACTGCAATCACAGAGTCACAGAATCTGGCTGGTTGGAAGAGAGCTCCAAGCTGATCCAGTCCAACCCTCCACCCAGCACCAAACCATGTCCCTAAGCACCAGCTCCACAACCTGCTGCAACACCCCCAGGGATGGGGACTCCAGCACTGCCCTGGGCAGAGCATTCCAGTGGCTGAGAGCCCTTCCAGGGAAGAAATGGTTCCTGAGATCCAGCCTGAACCTTCCCTGCTGCAGCTTGGAACCATCTCCTCTGCTCCTGTCCCTTGCCACCCAGGAGCAGAGGCTGCCCCCTCCTGACTCCAACCTCCCTTCAGGGAGCTGTAGAGAGCACTGAGGTCTCCCTCAGCCTCCTCTTCTCCAGCCTGAACACCCCCAGCTCCCTCAGCCCCTCCTCTAGCCCAAGGGCTCCAGGCCCTGCTCCAGCCTCATTGACCTTCTCTGGACAGGCCCCAGCCCCTCAATGTCCTTCCTGCAGTGAGGAGCTCAGAGCTGAACACAGCACTCAGCAGTGCTGAGCACAGGGGGATGGTCACCTCCTGTCCCTGCTGCCCACAATGTTTCTGATCCAGGCCAGCATACCCTTGGCCTCTTTGGCCACCTGGGCACTGCTGGCTCATGGTCAGTGACTGCCAACCAACACCCCCAGGTCCTTCTCCCAGCTGCAGCTTTCCAGCCACACATCCCCAAATCTGTAGCTCCCCGTGCAGGGCCTGGCATTGGCCTTGTTGAACCCCATCCAGTGAGCCTTGGCCCATGGATCTCACCTGTCCAGATCCCACTGTAAAGCTTCCCTACCCTCTAGCAGACTGACACAGCCAACTTGTGCCAGCTTGGTGCCAACCACAAACTGCCTGAGGCTGCCTCAGTCCCCTCCTGCAGGTCATTGATAGAATAGAATAAACCAGGTTGGAAAAGACCTTGGGGATCATCCAGTCTAACCTATCACCCAACACCATCTCATCAACTAAACCATGGCACCAAAGGCCTCATCCAAGCTCTTCCTAAACACCTCCAGTGATGGGGACTCCTCCACCTCCCTGGGCAGCACATCCCAATGGCAAATCTCTCTGGCTGGGAAGAACTTCTTCCTAACATCCAGCCTGAACCTCCCCTGGCGCAGCTTGAGACTGTGTCCTCTTGTTCTGGTGCTGGTTGCCTGGCAGAAGAGACCAATCCCCACCTGGCTACAACCTCCCTTCAGGGAGTTGGAGTGAGCAATAAGGTCTCCCCTAAGCCTCCTTCTCCAGGCTAAGCAAGCCCAGCTTAAAGAGGACAGGCCTCAGAGCTGAACCCTGGGGGTACCACTGGTGCCTGGGCAGCAGGCAGGTTTGGCTCCATTCCCCACTGCTCTTTGGGCCTGGCCATCAGCCAGCTTTACACCCAGTGCAGGGGGCACTGAGCCAAGCCTTGTGCCTGTTTGTCATCTGGTAGGGTTATGCAGTCACCAAAGCAGAGAACAACCTCTCTGGTTTCTCTTGGTTCTCTCTTTTGGCTGCTGGAGGCAGGCTGCTGCTCTGCCGTGGCTTCGTTCTTGCTGGTGTTTGGTTATTTCTTTGTTTCTCACTGCTGGTTGTCTTTCATCCAATTCCTAGGGAAAGAAGTGCTATTATTAATGCAGGCCTTGAACACCCTTTCCACTCCAGAGGAAAAACTGGCAGCTTTGTGCAAGAAGTATGCTGATCTGGTAAGCAGTCTGTGCAGTTAGCAGTGGGTGCTGCTGGCTGGGGGCACGGGAGAGCTTCTAGCAGAGGGCAGTCAAAGGGTTTGGTCACATCACAGTCTTGGTAGCTGAATAAACCCAAACAAACAAGAAGCTCAGGCTTCTGAAGATTGCTTCAGCCAAGCTTGCATGGGGCTGCTTCCCTTCTACATGGCTGTCTGCATCCAGAGAGGAAAAACAAGCTGTGAGAACTTGGGGGCTGAAGCCTAACACTGGGATGAGCAGAAAAGCTGAGGAGTTTCTTCTGGGAGTCATTGTTTTCTTAGTTCCTGTCTGCTGCTGCTGTGCTAGCATCCTATCATTGCTATCCTCCAGGGCAAAGGGAAGGAACAGGCTGTGATACCAAGATCTAGGGGAGGGGGAAACAGATTCACTTACACTGAACTCCTGGAGGGGGTGGCAGAAGCTGGAAAGATGCAGGTTTGGTTTGGCTCTGTGGTCATGCAGAGAGAGAGATGGAAAAGCACCAATTGCTTTAACAACAAACGAAAAAGGAAGGGTGCCAGCAGCAATTGATCACAGAGTGCATTCCCAGCCCAAATGGGAGAAATGAGAATTGATTCTGTCATTAATTAGCAAGGGGGGGGTTTGCTCCTAAGTTCACTCCTCAGGACGTGCCTGGGGACAAGCCAGAATGCTTGGCTGGCTCACCTTGAGGCAGGGACAGCCAAGAGAAAAGCTGGCAGTGCCCTGTATGTGTTTGCCCTCCATATTGGTAATTAAACAATTAATGCAGAATTAGAGAGAGAGCTGAACAGCTTGACAGAAGCTTCAGGGTTTCCTTCTGTAGCTGTGCAGCATGTTACACATGAAAACCTTTCAGATGATGCCATGGTGGCTGCACAGCTCTTCTGAATGAACTTTAGCCTTCTTGTGAGACCTCACCCTCAGTCCTATCTCCAGTGCTGCTGTCCTCAGCATGAGAAGGGCACAGAGCTGCTGGAGGGAGTCCAGAGGAGGCCACAAAGATAATCAAGAGAGGTGATTCTGCCCCTCTGCATCCAGCCCTGGAGTCCTTAACACAGGAAGGACTTGGACCTGGTGGGGCTGGGGGTGTTCAGTTGGGAGAAGAGAAGGCTCCAGACAGACCTCACAGCAGCCTTTCAATAACAAGAAGGCTGCAGAGGGACTGTGCCCAAAGGCCTGCAGGGACAGCACCAGGGGCAATGATTTGAAAGGAGAGTAGAGCAGATGGAGATTGGCTGTGAGGAACAAGTTCTGCCCCAGGAGGCTGCTGCCACACTGCAACACGTTGCCCAGGAAGGTGGTTGAGGCTCCATGGCTGGAGCTGTTGAAGGGGAGGCTGGAGAAGGCTGTGAGCAAGCTGCTGTGGTGGAGGATGTCCCTGCTGGGTGCAGGGGTTGGGCTGGATGCCCTTTGGAACTCCCAACCTAAACCATTCTTTATTTTTCACCCTGAGTTTTCCTGCTGGAAACAGTTAGGGTTCAGCTAGACCCAAGGAATTGTAATCATTTCATTCCATTCAGGAAGTCTGGCTCTCAGGAGAGATGTGTTCACGCTCTGGCTTTTCCCCTCCCAGGAGTGCATCCAAATCCTGTAAGCAGAGCAAGCATTCCCAGTCTGTAGGTAGTCGCCATCCTAGAGAGCCACTTGCTCTCCCCAGGTTGCCCAGAAGTGCTGGGAAGTAGGGTGGCAGCTTGTTCTAGCTGAATGAGACTTAGAGATAGGATAGAATACGATTAACCAGGTTGGAAAAGACCTTGGAGATTATCAAGTCCAACCTATCACCCAACACTATGATCAACTAAATCATGGCACCAAGTGCCTCATCCAGGCTCTTCCTCTTGAACACCTCCAGGGATGGTGACTCCACCACCTCCCTGGGCAGCACATCCCAATGGCCAGTCTCTCTTGCTGGCACGAATTGCTTCCTCACATCCAGCCTAAACCTCCCCTGGCACAGCTTGAGACTGTGTCCTCTTGTTGTGGTGCTGGGGGCCTGGCAGAAGAGACCAACCCCCACCTGGCTACAACCTCCCTGCAGGGAGTTGCAGAGAGCAAGAAGGTCTCCCCTGAGCCTCCTCTTCTGCAGGCTAAGCAACCCCAGCTCCCTCAGCCTCTCCTCACAGGGCTGTGCTCCAGACCCCTCCCCAGCTTTCTTGCCCTTCTCTGGACACCTTCCAGCAGCTCAACATCTTTCCTAACCTGAGGAGCCCAGAACTGGACACAGGACTCGAGGTGTGGCCTAACCAGTGCAGTGTACAGGGGGAGAATGACCTCCCTGCTCCTGCTGGCCACACTGTTCCTGCTGCAGGCCAGGATGCCCTTGGCCTTCTTGGCCCCCTGGGCACACTGCTGGCTCACATTCAGCCTACTCTCAACCAGGTCCCTTTCTGCCTGGCTGTTCTCCAGCCCCTCTGACCTCAGCCTGTAGCTCTACATGGGGTTGTTGTAGCAGCACCTGGCACTAGGACTTGTTGAATGCCATCCTGCTGGACTCTGTCCATCCAATTCCTCTCTCCTGAGAAAAGAGCTTCCACAATTCCCTTTTTCCCCCTAATTTGGAATCTCTCAGGAGATCAATTTGTGCTGCAGGAAGGTTTGCATCCTTGGTGATGTGTCTCATGCTGGCACAGGCCTGAAGCTTCTTGGGTATGCAGACAGCACAGGCACTTGAAGTGTTTTTTTCCTGGCCCCCCAGGTGAAGGCCTTTTCATGTTAGGATATCAGAATCTTCCCTTTCCTTTACACCAGCTTCAATACACATTTAATTCACTGCAGCCATGGAGCTCCTTGCCTCTGGTTTTATTGTTTCCTCTCCTGTGCTTCAGCCTGGTTTTGAGCCCTTTCAGACTACCAGCACTGTAGTATTCTTCTCTCCCGCTGATGTTCCTCATTTGCCAGCCTTTTGCTGGGGTGCCCCAAGGCTGAGGCACTCAGCAGTGTGAGCACTGAACGTTGCTGCCTTCTGTACAAAGCTCAGACTCCCCAGAATGTGGCTTCCCAGGGAGCCCAGAAACCCTGCATAGTGACACTTTACTCTCAGCTAGATGTCAATGCAAGAAGCTTCTGTTCTCTGGAGAACCGCAGAACCGAGGCTGGCAAAGTTCACTGCTGTCATCTGCCAGCCGAACAGCCTCTAGGAAGCTTGCTGCAGGTGGTGGAGACTTTGGATCTCTGAAGCCATCAGGATGAGTCTGGGCCGTGCAGATCTAACAGTGTTTGGGCTGGGTTTGCCAGGGCTGCTTAGCTGTCTCTGTTCCTCCCTGGAATCCCTTCCCATTTAACGAACTCCTCTCGGTTAGTGCTGCCTTTGGGTAGGAGCTGCTGCTGACAGCAAACGGCGTGCAGTTCTGGGGGGTCTTTCTGATAGCAAGCCCAAGATAGGATAAATGGCTGTGTGTACCTCCCAGATAAGGGAGCGGGAAAGGTTGTGACTTGGTGAAAAGCCACTCTCAGCTGCCTTGGAGTTTTATCTGCCACATCCTCCTTTCTCAAGGCTAGGCCTAGGCTTGAGGCTGGATGCAAGCTGATAGCCCCTGGTCAGCAGGGCTGGGACCCCCGGCGCTCCCGGGCCAGAGGGGTTAGGAACTGGGACCCCCGGCGCTCCCGGGCCGGCGGGGTTAGGAACTGGGACCCCCGGCGCTCCCGGGCCGGAGGGGTTAGGAACTGGGACCCCCGGCGCTCCCGGGCCGGAGGGGTTAGGAACTGGGACCCCCGGCGCTCCCGGGCCGGAGGGGTTAGGAACTGGGACCCCGGCGCTCCCGGGCCGGAGGGGTTAGGAACTGGGACCCCCGGCTCCCGGGCCCGCGGGGTTAGGAACTGGGACCCCGCCGCTCCCGGGCCCGGCGGGGTTAGGAACTGGGACCCCGCCGCTCCCGGGCCGGAGGGGTGGGGGTGCTGGGCCCCCGCCGCTCCCGGGCCTGGTACTTGTGTGGGCTTTGTCTTAGTGCCATGAAATTTGCCTTGCTCTCCTCTGCAATGTTCAGCACTTGGCTTGGTCTGTTGCTGGAGTTTCCCTTCTGCTGATCTAATGCCTCCCCTCTCTGGTGCTAGCTGGAGGAGAGCCGGAATGTGCAGAAGCAGATGAAGATCCTGCAGAAGAAGCAAGCACAGGTGGTGAAGGAGAAGGTCCACTTGCAGAGTGAGCACAGCAAGGCCATCCTGGCCCGCAGCAAACTGGAATCTCTCTGCCGGGAGCTTCAGCGGCACAACAAGACTCTGAAGGTCAGTTCAGTCGCCTGCAGGCGCAGCACCGCTGCTGCTGGGAAGCTTCCCTAGGGATTGCTGCTCACAAGCAGGCCTGGGCTCACCACCTGTGCCTGCAGAAGATGAATGCCACGTGGCATGAGCGTACCTGATCTCCAGGTGAAGAGTGTGGGGGTAGTTCAGCTCCTAGGTGGGGATTTTCCCCACTTCCCTTTGCAGAGTATCAAGAAAGCCTTAATTGTATCGGAAGATAATTAAGTCAGAAGATGATCAGGGGGCTGGAGCCCCTCTGCTATGAGGCCAGGCTGAGGGAGCTGGGGGTGTTCAGCCTGGAGAAGAGAAGGCTCCAGGCAGACCTCACAGCAGCCTGCCAGGACTTGAAGGCTGCAGTGGAACTGTTCCCAAGTGCCTGCAGGGACAGGCCCAGGGGCAATGGTTTGAAAGGAGAGCAGAGCAGATGGAGATTGGCTGTGAGGAACAAGTTCTGCCCCAGGAGGCTGCTGCAGCACTGCACCAGGTTGCCCAGGGAGGGAGCTGAGGCCAAATCCCTGTAGATCTTCAAGGTGAGAAGGCTGTGAGCAAGCTGCTGTGGTGGAGGATGTCCCTGCTGAGGGCAGGGGGTTGGGCTGGAGGAGCTTTGGAGCTCCCGTCCAACCCAACCCATTCTCTGATTCTACAGTGTAGGGAAGTGAAATGGAAGAGAGCCAAAAGATCCTTAGCTGTGATCCAAACCTAAACCATTCCATGGATCACTGTAGGAGGTGTTAATGCCCTCTCAGTGCTGCCTTTAACAAGGCTGAAGCTGATGCATGCAGAGGTAGCAATAGCTTCTTGTAGCAGTGACTTCTGAGCAGTGCTGCCAGTGGTGAGCACAAGCTTCTAGAAGTTTTAGAATTAGGTTCCTCATAGGAGGAGTTGTGGTAGCTGGTTAGGAGTGTAGCTCATAGCACCTCTGAGAGGTGCTCTACAGCTTCTAGGAGCTTTAGAATGGGGCTCTTGATATGAGGAGTTGTGGTAGCTGGTTGGGAGTGTAGCTCATAGCACCTCTGAGAGGGCAGAGCTTGAAGTGCTTACAGCTTCTAGGTGCTTTAGAATGAGGCTCTTGATGTGAGGAGTTGGGGTAGCAGGTTGGGACTGGTAGCCAATAGTACTCTGGGAGGGCAGAGCTTGAAGCTGTACAGCTTCTAGGAGCTTTAGAATGAGGCTCTTGATGTGAGGAGTTGGGGTGGCAGGTTGGGACTGGTAGCAAATAGCACTCTGGGAGAGCAGAGCTTGAAGCTCTACAGCTTCTAGGTGCTTCAGAATTAGTCTCTTGTTATGAGGAGTTGTGGTAATAGGTTGTGAGTAGCTCATAGCACTCTAAAAGGCTAGAGCTTGAAGCTCCACAGCTTCTAGGAGCTTTAGAATGAGGCTCTTGATGTGAGGAGTTGGGGTGGCAGGTTGGGACTGGTAGCCAATAGCACTCTGTGAGGGCAGAGCTGGAAGCTCCACAGCTTCTAGGAGTTTTAGAATGAGGCTCTTGATGTGAGGAGTTGTGGTAGTAGGTTGTGAGTAGCTCATAGTACTCTAAAAGGGTAGAGCTTGAAGCTCCACAGCTTCTGGGAGCTTTAGAGTGAGGCTCTTGATGTGAGGAGTTGGGGTAGCAGGTTTGGACTGTAGCCAGTAGCACTCTGTGAGGGCAGAGCTGGAAGCTCTACAGCTTCTAGGAGCTTTAGAGTGAGGCTCTGGATGTGAGGAGTTGGGGTAGCAGGTTGGGACTGTAGCCAGTAGCACTCTGTGAGGGCAGAGCTGGAAGCTCTACAGCTTCTAGGAGCTTAAGAATGAGGCTCTTGATGTCAGGAGTTGGGGTAGCAGGCTGGGACTGGTAGCCAATAGCACTCTGAAAGGGCAGAGCTTGAAGCTGTACAGCTTCTAGGAGCTTTAGAATGAGGCTCTTGTTATGAGGAGTTGTAGTAGTAGGTTGTGACTAGCTCATGGTACTCTAAAAGGGTAAAGCTGGAAGCTCTACAGCTTCTAGGAGCTTTAGAATGAGGCTCTTGATGTGAGGAGTTGGGGTAGCAGGTTGGGACTGGTATCCAATAGCACTCTGTGAGGGCAGAGCTGGAAGCTCTACAGCTTCTAGGAGCTTTAGAATGAGGCTCTTGATGTGAGGAGTTGGGGTAGCAGGTTGGGACTGGTAGCCAATAGTACTCTGGGAGGGCAGTGCTTGAAGCTGTACAGCTTCTAGGAGCTTTAGAATGAGGCTCTCGATGTGAGGAGTTGGGGTGGCAGGTTGGGACTGGTAGCCAATAGCACTCTGTGAGGGCAGAGCTGGAAGCTCTACAGCTTCTAGGAGCTTTAGAATGAGGCTCTTGATGTGAGGAGTTGGGGTAGCAGGTTGGGACTGGTAGCCAATAGCACTCTGTGAGGGCAGAGCTGGAAGCTCTGGTACAGCAGCGAGCCCCTGCTGCTGCCCGTGAGTGAAACCCATGCAGAAGGAGGTGCACTGTTTGACTGGAGCCCCTTGCTGTGTATCCCCTCCAAAGGAAGAGAACCTGCAGCAGGCCCGAGAGGAGGAGGAGAGGCGGAAAGAAGCCACTGCCCACTTCCAGCTGACGCTGAACGAGATCCAGGCGCAGCTGGAGCAGCACGACGTGCACAACGCCAAGCTGCGGCAGGAGAACATCGAGCTGGGGGAGAAGCTCAAGAAGCTCATCGAGCAGTATGCACTGAGAGAAGAGGTGAGGAGGCACTCTGCTGCCCCTGGCACTCTGCTGCTCAGCAGAGAAGTGTTTAAAGGACACGGGGGCGGGGGGAACCCCGGGCTGCTGCGCACGTCGCGTTGGCAATGGTTCGTGCCGCTCGTGGCCCGGCTGAGGGCGCTGCCAGCTGGCAGCAAACTGGGAGAGGTGGCTGACACCCCTCAGGCTGTGCTGCTGCGCAGGGAGACCTGGACAGGCTGCAGAGTTGGGTGGGCAGGAGTGGGATGAAATCCAACAAGGCCCAAGGTGTCCTAGTTTAGAGGCGCTGGAGGTCTCGACTCAGTGGCTTCGCTTTGGAGGCACACAGCCTAAACAGCCACACAAGGGTAGAGGCCTGGCAGCTGGGAAAGAACAACCCCACGGAGCAGGATGGGTTGGGGACTGAGCTGCTGGAGAGCAGCACAGGGGAAGGGGACCTGGGGGTGCTGGTGGGCAGGAGGATGCCCCTGAGCCAGCAGTGTGCCCTGGTGGCCAAGAAGGCCAAGGGCATCCTGGGCTGCATTAGAAGGGCTGTGGGCAGGAGGGCAGAGAGGTTCTCCTGCCCCTCTGCTCTGCCCTGGGGAGGCCACAGCTGGAATCTTGTGTCCAGGACCGGGCCCCTCAGTTCATAGAAGAACCTCGGGGAACTGCTTGGGAGAGTCGATGGCAGAGCCCCCAAGTTGCTGCAGGCAGTGGAAGATCTCCCTGGGAGGCCAGGCTGAGGCAGCTGGGGCTTGGAGCTTGGAGCAGAGGAGCCTGAGGGCTGCCCTCAGTGCTGGGGCTCAAGAGGTGCAGGGCAGTGTGGGGAGGAGGGAGCCAGGCTGTGCTGAGGGCTGTGCAAGGACAGCCCAAGGGGCACTGGGTGGCAGCTGGAGCAGAGGAGGTGGCAGGGGAAGAGGAGGGAAAGCTTTTTGGCTGTGAGGGTGTGAGAGGGCTGGAGCAGGCTGGCCAGAGAGGTTGTGGAGTCTCCTTGTGTGGAGGCCTTGCAAAGGCAGCTGGAGGTGTTGCTGTGGGAGCTGCCCTGGGTGCTGCTGCTCTGGCAGGGGGCTTGGCCTGGCTGCTCTCTGCAGCTCCTTTCCAGCCACTGACATTCTGTGATTCTAAAACCTTTAGTCCTCATAATTGAAAGAGCTTAAAATGCACAAAATCTGCCACCACAGTTTACAGAAGCTGATTGAATGTCACAACCTGCTCGGTTTTGCAGCCTTGCTTCCATCTGTAGTCACCGAAGGCAGCTTCCTACCTTTTCCCCTTACCTGACAGTAGAGACAAACATTCTGTGATGGCAGAAGGTGTGGAACCAGCCTGCAGAGAACTTTCTGACTGATCCAGATGTAGGAAAAGAAAACAAAGCACCACCACAACAGCAGAGTGGGAAATTGTGCTCCAAAGCTCCAACTAGGGACTAGCAACTAGGATTGTTTAGCCTGGAGAAGAGGAGGCTCAGGGGAGGCCTTATTGCTGTGTACAACCCCCTGAAGGGAGGTTGTAGCCAGGTGGGGGTTGGTCTCTTCTCCCAGGCACCCAGCACCAGAACAAGAGGACACAGTCTCAAGTTGCACCAGGGGAGGTTTAGGCTGGAGGTGAGGAGAAAGTTCTTCCCAGAGAGATTTGTTAGCCATTGGGCTGTGCTGCCCAGGGAGGTGGTGGAGTCCCCATCCCTGGAGGTGTTCAAGAGGGGATTGGATGTGGCACTTGGTGTCATGGTTTAGTAGTCATGAGGTGTTGGGTGACAGGTTGGACTTGATGGTCTTTGAGGTCTTACTGATTCTATGATTCTAAGCTCAGCTGTGGAACTCCTTGAGGCTTATCTCTCTCTTTGACAAGGAGTCCACAAACCCTCCCAAAAGCTTGGTGAACCAAACCCAAATAGGAATAGCTCTGAAATCCCCTCCCATTATGATGTGAGATGATCCTTTAGTGGGATTTCAGATACTCATCCATACTGCAGTTTGGAATTAACCTCTGGCAGCCATTTAGCCCACTCAGAACAGGGTCAGCTTGAAAGTCTGCCCAGGCTGCTCACACTGTGCCCAGCTGAGTTCTGAATACCTTTAAAGACAGAGGTTCCACACTCTCTGGGTAACTTTCATAGCATAGCTCAGGCTGGAAGGGAGCTCAGAGCTCATCTCCCCCAAGCTCCCCACCATGCCCAGGGACACCTCTCAGCTCCACTCAGCTGCTCAAGGCCTCAGCCAGCCTGGCCTTCAGCACCCCCAGCAAGGAGGCAGCCACAGCCTCCCTGGGCAGCCTGTGCCAGGCTCTCACCACCCTCTAAATAATTTCTTCCTAACAGGCAATCTGACTCTCCCCTACCTTCCTGGCTCATGGGCATCCTGCCCACCAGGACCCCCAGGTCTCTCCCCCCAGCCTGTGCTGGCCCATGGGGTTGCAGTGACAGAGCACACTGAGGATTAAAGGTGGATACACCAAGCTTAGAAGGAAGTACTTGCTCCAGGCTTTTAGAAGTGCCTGGTGTGAAGGCACTGCCAGCTTTGCACCCATCTGGCTTCTCTGAAGGACAAAAAAAACAAAGTGCAATTCTGTCTGGAGGGGAAGGAAGACAAAAAGCAGCTAAAGCTTTGGCTGCTCTTGCATGAACACTCTGTATCCCCCCACTGATGTTCTCTCCCCTTCATTGCCCCCTGGGCTGTTCCTCTTTGACTGATGTGATGATTTTTTTTTTCCTTCCCTCAGCACATTGATAAAGTGTTCAAACATAAAGAGCTCCAGCAGCAACTGGTGGATGCCAAACTGCAGCAAACCACTCAGCTCATCAAAGAGGCAGAGGAGAAACACCAGCGGGAGAGGGAGTTTGTAAGTGCCTTGTGTGTGTGTGTGGGGTGAGAGACAGGACAAAGCCCCCAGCCCTGCCATGCAGCACTTTGTGCTCTTGTGACAGACAGGAGGGAGTTCAACACCAAGGCTTGAGGGTTAAGGTTGAGATGTGTATGGTTAAATGTCCATGGACCTCATGGAGCACATCCACAGGAGACCACAAAGACGATCAGGGGTTGGACCAGCTCTGCTGTGAGGCCAGGCTGAGGGAGCTGGGGGTGTTCAGCCTGCAGAAGAGAAGGCTCCAGGCAGACCTCACAGCAGCCTGCTAGGACCTGAAGGGGGTGGAAGAGGGCTGCAGAGGGACTGTGCCCAAAGGCCTGCAGGGACAGGACCAAGGGGCAAGGGTTTGAAAGGAGAGCAGAGCAGATGGAGATTGGCTGTGAGGAACAAGTTCTGCCCCAGGAGGCTGCTGCCACACTGCACCAGGTTGCCCAGGGAGGGGAGCTGAGGCTCCATGGCTGGAGCTGTTGAAAGGGAGGCTGGAGAAGGCTGTGAGCAAGCTGCTGTGGTGGAGGATGTCCCTGCTGAGTGCAGGGGGTTGGGCTGGGTGAGCTTTGGAGCTCCCTTCCAACCCAAACTATTCTGTGATTCTATATACAGTCAAGGAGTGTTACAGTTTGATTTATTCACCTCCCTGGGCAGCCTGTGCCAGAGTCTCACCCGCCTCACACTGAAGAATTTCTTCCTCAGCTCCTTTCTAACCCTGCTCTGCCTCAGCTGCAAACCATTCCCCCTTGTCCTGTCTCTAGATACCCTCAGGAAAAGTCCCTCTGCAGCCTTCCTGCAGGATCCCTTCAGCTACTGGCAGGCAGCTCTGAGGTCCCCCTGGAGCCTTCTCTTCTCCAGGCTGAACACCCCCAGCTTCCTCAGCCTGTCCTCACAGCAGGTGTATGAGAGTAAAGTGTAATAAAAGGCCCTGTGGAGAGCACAAGGTGAGGCTATCATTGTGTAATCCCAGCTCAGGAGGAGCCCTTTCTCCCAGCACTTCCTTCATCAGGTGGCTTTTTGCTTTGTGTTCTAGCTGCTGAAAGAAGCTACTGAATCCAGACACAAATGTGAACAGATGAAGCAACAGGAAGCTCAGCTGAAGCAGCAGGTATCTTTTATTTGTGGGGTTTTAGCTGGTGGTCTTCAGTGACAGTGCCTCCAAAGGCAAAGCACCCAGAGCTGTGACTGCAGTGAAGTCACTGAGTGCAGCTCCAGCCTTCAGCAGCTGCAGGGTGCTGCTTGTGGGCAGGATTTGGGTGACAGTTTTAATTAGCTCTTACAGTGCAAGTCTCAGTTTGTGAGGACCTGACAATTTGTCCTTGCTTTTGGATGCATCCTTACAGTGCTGCTCCTGGAAGGTCCTAAACATTGGGTTGCTGGAGTTGGCCTCCCTCCAGCAGCTCTGTGTCCTTCTCCTGCTGGGGACCCCAGAGCTGGAGGCAGGATTGGAGGGGAGGTGTGAGCAGAGCAGAGCCCAGGGGCAGCATCCCCTCTCTTGCCCTGCTGACCACACTCCTCTGGCTGCAGCTTGGCACACAGCTGCCTGCTGGGCTGCAGGAGGGCACTGCTGGCTCCAGGGGAGCTGCTCAGCACCCAGCACCCCCAAGGCTTCTTCAGAGCTGCTCTCAACCCACTCTGCACCCAGCCTGGGTTTGTGCCTGGGGTTGGCCAAAAGCTCTTGCAGGACCCTGTTCTGTGTTTTGTTCTCAGTCCAGTTCTGCCTGCTCCTCAAATGGAGCAGGATGGTGTAAGAAAAAGTTCATTTTCTGCTGTTCTGATTGACTTTGCCTTGTACTTCAACACCTTTCTTTACACACAGCTGCTCAGACGGATGTTCTCTGCCTCTTTTTTCCCCCCTCAACAGCTTTCCCTTTACATGGATAAGTTTGAGGAGTTCCAGACCACCATGGCAAAAAGCAATGAGCTCTTTACAACCTTCAGGCAAGAAATGGAGAAGGTACTCAGAGGATGATTGACTTTCAGAGAGGATATTAAAGGAAAAATGGTTGCTCCTGGGGGGTGCTTAGGAAGTGCTGTGGCAGTGTTTGCCTTCTGAAAATACATGGAGCAGGTTGGGATTGCCTTTGGATCCTGAGGTGGGGCAGCAGGATTGGTCATATCTCTGGGGTTTGATGCCTTGCCTGACATCTAAACCCCAATTTCAGGGTTTCCTGAAGGCACACAGCACTTCTCAGTCCTTTCAGCTGTGCTTATGCTTGAAGACAGTTTCCTGGAGCTTTAACTGGTTGCACTTGAAGGCTGCTGCTCTCTTTGGGGGATTTTTAAGGCTCAGTCTGGATTCCTTCAAATTCAGAATCCCTGTTGGTGGCCTTGAGCTTTGTGCAGAAAGGCTCCTCTGTGACACAGCTTGGTGAAGCTGGCCTTGAAAAGGAACACTAAATAATGGAGTTACTGATGTAGAATCACAAAATGGGTTGGCTGGAAGGGAGCTCCCTGGTCATCCCTGCACTCAGCAGGGACATCCTCCACCACAGCAGCTTGCTCACAGCCTTCTCCAGCCTCCCCTTGAACAGCTCCAGCCATGGAGCCTCAGCTCCCTCCCTGGGCAACCTGGTGCAGTGTGGCAGCAGCCTCCTGGGGCAGAACTTGTTCCTCACAGCCAATCTCCATCTGCTCTGCTCTCCTTTCAAACCCTTGCCCCTGCTGCTGTCCCTGCAGGCCTTTGGGCACAGTCCCTCTGCAGCCTTCTTGCAGCCCCTTCAGGTCCTGGCAGGCTGCTGTGAGGTCTGCCTGGAGCCTTCTCTTCTGCAGGCTGAACACCCTAGCTCCCTCAGCCTGGCCTCACAGCAGAGCTGCTCCAGCCCTATGATCATCTTTGTGTCCCTCCTCTGGAGCCTCTCCACCAGGTCCATGTCCTTCCTGTGCTGAGGGCTCCAGAGCTGGCCACAGCCCTGCAGGTGAGGCCTCCCCAGAGCAGAGCAGAGGGGCAGGATCCTCTCTCTGCAGCTCTGGCCACACTGCTTTGGGTGCAGCCCAGGCTGCCCTTGGCCTTCTGTGCTGCCAGTGCCCATTGCTGCCTCCTGCCCAGCTTCTCCCCCCCCAGCACCCCCGGGTCCTTCTCTGCAGGGCTGCTCTCAATCTCCTCATCCCCCAGCCTGGACAACTTGTAAGGGCTGCCCCAGTTTATTGTGTAGAACCTTACCCTTTGCCTTATTGAACCTGATGTAAACCTCTCTGCACTGCCAGAGCAGCCCCCAGATGAAATCTTGGATTTCTCTTTTCCAGATGACAAAGAAAATTAAGAAGCTGGAGAAGGAGACCATCGTGTGGCGCACCAAGTGGGAGAACAACAACAAGGCTCTGCTGCAGATGGCTGAGGAGGTAAACTCTTTCCAGCAGCTGTGTGGCCAGACTGGAGTCTGTGTCCTAGACAGCTTCAGGCAGGTCATTTCCAGGCACATAGAAATCAAATCCAAGCAGCCTCTCCTTAGAATAGAATTAACCAGGTTGGAAAAGACCTTGGAGATCATCAAGTCCAACCTATCACCCAGCACCATCTCATCAACTCAACCATGGCACCAAGGGCCTCATCCAGGCTCTTCCTAAACACCTCCAGGGGTGGGGACTTCACCACCTCCCTGGGCAGCACATCCCAATGGCCAATCTCTCTTGCTGTGAAGAACTTCCTCCTCACCTCCAGCCTAAACTTCCCCTGGCACAGCCTGAGACTGTGTCCTCTTGTTCTGGTGCTGGGGGCCTGGGAGAAGAGACCAACCCCCACCTGGCTACAACCTCCCTTCAGGGAGTTGCAGAGAGCAAGAAGGTCTCCCCTGAGCCTCCTCTGCTCCAGGCTAAGCAACCCCAGCTCCCTCAGCCTCTCCTCACAGGGCTGTGCTCCAGACCCCTCCCCAGCTTTCTTGCCCTTCTCTGGACACCTTCCAGCAGCTCAATATCTTTCCTAACCTGAGGAGCCCAGAACTGGACACTGCCTGCCTTATGTTCCCTGTCGTGGAGCTGGTGCTGCTCTCCTCATGCATGGCAAACAAAAAGCTGCTACAGAAATCTGCAGCCAGGACATGAAGAAGTGAGCCTCATCTTCCCTTGCTTCATGGCTGGGAGATGAAGTCCTGAAAGCTGAATTGGATTGCCTGTGGTTTGATGTGCTGAGCACAGCTGAGTCAGTGCTGCAAGAGGGATCTGTCTGAAGTCTCCATGCCTGGCAGGAAGGACATAACCACGAGTAAGGGATCAGGGTCTTCCCTGCCTTGCTGCTCTGCCATTCCTTACCTGTAGTGCAGCAAGGAAGGAGCCAGCAGTGTTTGTGCACAGGCCAGGGGCACACAGCTCTGCCTGCAGTGTCTGGTTCATGTAGAATAGAATAGAATCAACCAGGTTGGAAAAAACCTTTGAGATCATCAAGTCCAACCTATCACCCAACACCATCTAATCAACTCAACCATGGCACCAAGTGCCTCATCCAGGCTCTTCCTAAACACCTCCAGGGATGGTGAAGGTGTGACCTTACTAAGCCATCCTAGGCTCTCCTAGAGCTCTGCTCATCCCTTCTTTTAAGGAGCTAGTTTGGAGCCATGAGGATGGTACCTTCTGGCCTGGATTCCTCACTTGTGTGACCCTCTGTTCCCCAAAGCTGCCATTGTTTGGGTTGTAACTGACTGACTTAAGGACCTGCAGATCAGGCTCCTCAGTGATGTTCAGCCCTCCCTTGAAATCAGTGTTGTGTAATTCTGCTTTCTAAAGCTGTCTGTTGCTACCCCAGCTTAGGCAAACTCTGAATGGAGTGAAGAAATCTGCTCTAAGGCTGCTGGAATCTGACCTGCTGAAGTCAGACTGAGAGAGTTGGGGTTGTTCAGTCTGGAGAGGAGAAGGCTCCCAGGAGACCTTCTTGTGGCCTTCCAGGATCTAGAGAGGGCTAGGAGAGAGCTGGGGAGGGACTTCTGAGGGTTTCAGGGAGTGATAGGACTGGGGGGATGGAGCAAAACTAGAAGTGGGGAGATTGAGCTTGGATGTGAGGAAGAAGCTGTTGCCCATGAGGGTGGTGAGAGCCTGGCAGAGGTTGCCCAGGGAGGTGGTGGAAGCCTCCTGGCTGGAGGTGTTTGCAGCCAGGCTGGCTGTGGCTGTGAGCAACCTGCTGCAGTGTGAGGTGTCCCTGGCCATGGCAGGGGAGTTGGAACTGGAAGCTCCTTGAGGTCCCTTCCAACCCTGACAGTTCTAAAAAGATTCTAGGGGAGGTTTAGGCTGGATATTAGGAAGAAGTTCTTCCCAGAAGGAGTAATTGGCCATTGGAATGTGCTGCCCAGGGAGGTGGTGGAGTCCCCATCCCTGGAGGTGTTTAGGAAGAGCCTGTATGAGGCACTTGGTGCCATGGTTTAGTTGATCATATGGTGCTGGGTGATAGGTTGGACTGGATAACCTCTGAGGTCTTTTCCAACCTGGTAGATTCCAAGAGATTATAGAAGAGGTCTTGAGCACAGCCCTGTGAGGAGAGGCTGAGGGAGCTGGGGTTGCTTAGCCTGGAGAAGAGGAGGCTCAGGGGAGACCTTACTGCTTTTTACAACTCCCTGAAGGGAGGTTGTAGCCAGGTGGGGGTTGGTCTCTTCTGCCAGGCCCCCAGCACCACAACAAGAGGACACAGTCTCAAGCTGCACCAGGGGAGGTTCAGGCTGGAGGTGAGGAAGAAGTTCTTCCCAGAGAGAGTTGTTGGCCTTTGGAATGTGCTGCCCAGGGAGGTGGTGGAGTCCCCATCCCTGGAGGTGTTCAAGAGGGGATTGGATGAGGCCCTTGGTGCCATGGTCTAGTAGTCATGAGGTGTTGGGTGACAGGTTGGACTGGATGATCTCTGAGGTCTTTTCCAACCTTCTTGTTTCTAAGAGGTTCTACGATTCATGTTCGGGCTGAACTGGCAGAGCTGCTTCTCATCCTTTTTAATAAGCCTCCCCCAAAGCCAGCTGCATCTCAGAGCTTTGTCTTGTTTGCTCTTCTCCTTGTCCTGCAGAAAACAGTAAGAGATAAGGAGTACAAAGGCTTCCAGGTGAAGCTGGAGCGCCTGGAGAAGCTGTGCAGGGCCCTGCAGACGGAGAGGAACGAGCTGAACGAGAAGGTGGAGGTGCTGAAGGAGCAGGTGTCCCTGAGGGAAGCAGACGTGGATCTGGCCGTGCAGGTGCTGCAGTCCTGCAGCCTCAACTCCCACCAGGAGCTGGAGCCTGGCATCCAACCCCACCAGGACCCTGTGCAGCCAGCAGCTCTGCAGAGACTCTCTCCCCGAGCCCTGCTCCCCCTGGCACCCAGGCTGGAGACTAAAAGCCGAGTTGTAAACCCTGTCCTGAGAGCTCTATTTTGTGTATCCCTTTTCTCTGTTGGTGGTTAACTATTTGGTTTTTTTGTGGTGAAAAACAAAACAAGCAAAGCAAAACAAACAAAACAACAACAACAAAAAAAAAAAAAGAACTCCAAACCAACCCCAATTTTTTTTCTTACTTTTTTCTACCATATCTGTATTTTCTTAGAACTACTGGACTCCCATGTGGTACAGCAGGCTGCATAGCAGCTTGGAAATAGCTTCAACTATAAATTTTCCACAACTGTGTTGCACATCTGCCTCATTTTCCTGGATTTTTTTTTTTTTTTTTTTATGAGAGGAGAGAAAAGAAGAAGAAAAAAACAACCCTATTTTTTCCATGCAAAGGATTTGCATGAGCATTGCCCTCCCCACCCCCCCCTACCCCCCAACCCCAGCACTGGCGTGGAAGGGCTGTGGACAGAGCTGGGACAAACAGGGACAGCAGGTTGCTGCTTTTTGGTTGTGTTGGGGGTTGTTTTGGGGGTGGTTTAAACCCCCACCCCCCAGCATTCTACTTCCTTCATTTTGCCACTCAGCCCACTCCAAGGTTAACCATTTCCCCAGGAAAATGACCTCCAGCAGAATGCTTCTTGGCCAGTGAAGCAGTCAGCCTTCCCCCTCCCCAACCCCCTCTAGGATGTGTTCATCCTGATGGGACAGTGTGAAGGTCCAAACTGCAGTTCAATCAAGTCAGTTGGAAGGGGTTGATGTTCTCTGTGGCGTGGGGTGGGGGGTGGGGGGAGAGCTCTGCAAGAGCTCAGTTGGCAGCTGGTGAGAACAGGGCTGGGCAGCTTTGGGTGCAGGCTTCTCAGGGTTGTGTTGTATAAAAGTGAGTTTGGGCTCCTGGCCCTACCTGTGTCCAGGGCGGTGAGCAAATGTGCAGCAGTGTTCCTGAGTGGGGCTGTGGAGCCCCCTGCACAGGGGCTGGTTGTGTCCCTCCCTCTGAGCTGCAGTGTGGCCGTGGCTTGCTTATCCTGGCAGCTCCAGCAGTGTCTAGGTGAAGCTGTGGGTCAGCTAAGGGCTGGCAAAGAGGCGTGGAAGGCTGGAGGCTGTGGCATACAGGTCTCTGTCCCAGCCCTGTGTGCTGTGTGTCCAAGTGTTGGGGAAGAGTCTGCTGGTTAGAATCGCCCTGGAGGTTCAAAATCCTTCCCTTTGAGAAGGGACAGTGTGGAAGTCTGGTGGAGATGGTCACTAAGATACCACCAGCAAAGCTTCCTTGGTAACCTTAAACCAGAAAGCCTCTTCCTGGAAAAGCTGAGATAGCCACAGTTCGATGTCTTCCTGCTGGAGGAAGCCAGGAGCTGCCTGGGCAGGGCCATGTGTGGAGGGCTGCAGGCTCCCCTTTGCTGTAGCTCCCAGCCTTTCCTTGCTTGCTTTGGTTGCTGTCATTTGTAGAACTGCAAAGGTCTGGAGCCCCTTCCTGCTACCCAAAGTCCTTTGCACTTAACTGGGGAGGGGGTTTTTGAATCAAGCACATCTCCCTGCCTCCCTCCCTGCCTCCCTCCCTCCCTCCCTCCCTCCCTGCCTCCCTCCCTCCCTGCCTCCCTCCCTCCCTGCCTCCCTCCCTCCCTGCCTCCCTCCCTCCCTGCCTCCCTCCCTCCCTGCCTCCCTCCCTCCCTGCCTCCCTCCCTCCCTGCCTCCCTCCCTCCCTGCCTCCCTCCCCCCCTGCCTCCCTCCCTCCCTGCCTCCCTCCCTCCCTGCCTCCCTCCCCAAGACAGTTCCATGGTTAGGTTACTTGAACGTTGGGGCTGCACTGAGCTCCTGAGCCTTTTCCTGGAGTACACTGAATTCATGTAGCTGGCTCTGAAAGAGAGGAGGGCTCTGGAAGGCCTCAGGGAAGTGTTGGTTTAGCTCCTAGCACCGAGAGGAACCGTGCACAGCTGACACTGCTTAGCTGGCGTGGGGCAGAGGGGCAGCTGGCATCTTTCCCCTGGATGGATCACAGAAACATTCAGGTTGGAAAAGACCCTCAGGATGTGGGGGTTGTGTTTGTGGTGCAGGCACAAGAACAAGTTGAGAGCTTTGTTTTGGGATGGGGCAAACCAGAGGAGCATAAAAAATTCCTGGGAGGAGGTGGGGGGTGGGGGAGGAAACAGCAACCCCCAAGTGTGTTCATCAGAGTCGCTTTTCAATTTGCTTTCTAGAACCCAACTGTTCATAAACAACAGTTGTTGCAAGAGTGGTTTTCAGTTCTCACTGAGCAATGAAGCCGTTTTCCTGAGGAAAAGTGTTGTGCCTGCTGCCTCATAGCCCTGGGCAAGGTAGGAGCTGCAGCTTTCTGTTTGGGCAATGATTGGGACGTCTGTACCTGGAGCAGTTCTTTCTGCCCTGCCGCTTCTCTACGGAGGCGAGAGGGGAACCTCTGCGCCCCGCTGCGGGGAAGCTTCCCAAGGGCTTTGTGGAGATGTGCCAGATGTAGAGAACAGCAATACACATGTTTGACTTAAAGCAGAAACCACCCCCCACCCACCCCCCAGAAAAAGGCTTTTGGGATCATGGAATCATGGGGATAACTTTTTCCTACCCTTCACGAACTCGCATCAACCTGGCCGGCCAAGGGGAGCTCTGCTTTGCTTCCTGAGACCAGGCCCTACGCTTCCAGGCATTGCTTAAGGACTGTTTCAAAATCATGGGAAGAAATTAACCTATTGACAGGAGGGGTGAGCTGGGCACTGCTCTGGAAGGGCGGCTGCGGGGGGGGCTGCAGCTCCCTGGCAGGGGTGGCTGCGGTCAGGGGGCTTGCAGCTGCCTGGCAGGGGTGGCTGCGGTCAGGGGGCTTGCAGCTCCCTGGCAGGGGTGGCTGTGGTCAGGGGGCTTGCAGCTCCCTGGCTGGGTGGCTGCGGCTCCCTGGCAGGGGTGGCCGCGGTCAGGGGGCTTGCGGCTCCCTGGCAGGGGTGGCCGCGGTCAGGGGGCTTGCGGCTCCCTGGCAGGGGTGGCCGCGGTCAGGGGGCTTGCGGCTCCCTGGCAGGGGTGGCCGCGGTCAGGGGCTTGCGGCTCCCTGGCAGGGGTGGCCGCGGTCAGGGGGGCTGCGGCTCCCTGGCAGGGGTGGCCGCGGTCAGGGGGCTTGCGGCTCCCTGGCAGGGGTGGCCGCGGTCAGGGGGCTTGCGGCTCCCTGGCAGGGGTGGCCGCGGTCAGGGGGCTTGCGGCTCCCTGGCAGGGGTGGCCGCGGTCAGGGGGCTTGCGGCTCCCTGGCAGGGGTGGCCGCGGTCAGGGGGCTTGCGGCTCCCTGGCAGGGGGGGCCGCGGTCAGGGGGCTTGCGGCCCCTGGCAGGGGGGCCGCGGTCAGGGGGCTTGCGGCTCCCTGGCAGGGGGCCGCGGTCAGGGGGCTTGCGGCTCCCTGGCAGGGGGCCGCGGTCAGGGGGCTTGCGGCTCCCTGGCAGGGGGGCTGCGGCTCCCTGGCAGGGGTGGCTGCGGCTCCCTGGCAGGGGTGGCTGCGGCTCCCTGGCAGGGGTGGCTGCGGCTCCCTGGCAGGGGTGGCTGCGGTCAGGGGGCTTGCGGCTCCCTGGCTGGGTGGCTGCGGCTCCCCGGCAGGGGCGGCTGCGGTCGAGTGGCTGCAGCTCCCCGGCAGGGGCGGCTGCGGTCGAGTGGCTGCAGCTCCCCGGCAGGGGCGGCTGCGGTCGAGTGGCTGCAGCTCCCCGGCAAGGGCGGCTGCGGTCGGGGGGCTTGCGGCTCCCCAGCGGGGCAGCTGGGGTCAGGGGTCTTGCGGCTCCCCAGCAAGGGTGGCTGCAGTCGGGGGGCTTGTGGCTTCCCAGCGGGGAGGCTGCAGCTCTCTGGCAGAGGCAGATGTGGTCGGGGGCTGCAGTCCCTGGCAAGTGTGGCTGTGGTTGGGGGCTTGCAGCTCCCCGGCCTGGGTGGCTGCAACTCCCCAGCAGAGGCGGCTGTGGCCAGGGGGCTGCAGCTCCCTGGCAAGGGCGGCTGCGGTTGGGGGGTTGCAGCTCCCCGGCCAGAGGGCTGCAGCTCCCTGGCAAGGGCGGCTGCGGTCAGGGGCAGCTGGCCAGAGGGCTGTGGCTCCCCGGCAAGGGCGGCTGCGGTCAGGGGCTGTGGCTCCCCGGCAAGGGCGGCTGCGGTCAGGGGCTGTGGCTCCCCGGCAAGGGCGGCTGCGGTCGGGGGGCTTGTAGCTCCCCAGTAGGGGTGGCTGCAGCCAAACTCCCTCCAGGAGGGGTTCAAAGTCAAACTCTCTCAATGCCTTTTCTCCCACTCCCCTCAGTGCTTAACCTGGGCTGCAGAGCGGTCAAGCCTGGAAGGCTGCTGCCTTCCCTGGCCTTGACTGCCAGCTTCACCATGCTGAAGCCAGCAGCAAAGCTCCCTGGCTGTTGGGGCTGCAAGAGGCAGGGGTGTGCAGCTGTGTGTGTGTGTGTGTGTTTTCCCCCCTTTCCCCTTCCTCTCCCCCAGCGAGCGAGCTCAGGCTGTCTTGTCTCTGGTGTCTTGTCCTTCCTCTCATCACACCTGGTTACGTTACAGTTCAACTCTCAGGTGTTGCAGCAAATCTACCTCTTTGGGACTGTAGATGGAAATAACTGTGAAAAACAAAAACAAGCAAGCAAACAAAACCGGACACAAAAGCGATGCAGAGATCTAGTTTGTGCTAAACACACTGCTTTATTTTTACAACCCACGTCTGCTTTGGTGAGGAGAGAAGCCAGAGAGGCTCCCTGGAAGGGGCAGGCAGGCTTGGGAGCGCTTTTCAAGGACGTTTTTTTGTAGAGACTTTTTCAACTGATGTGAACCTTGAGATTTTATCTACTCGATGCTGTAGAGACCAAGTAAAAAGGAGTATGCTGAAGAGACTGGGCTCCTGAGTGGTTCTTTCACAGCCTGCAGCTGCTGAACTCGTTGGCGTCCTGTTGGAAAGCTCCGTGGGGATGGGGGTGGAAAGGTGGGACACTTGGGAGCTCGAGCGGGCTGTGCCACCGAAAGGCCCGGAGGGCTGCTCCTGCAGGCTCTCCTGACGCTCGCCGAGTGGCTTGGGGGGCAAGGGACCTCTGAAGGTCCCTCTGTGTTTCAGGAGATCTTCTCATTTAACTGCCTTTGGTGTGCTAGAGTCCAGTGTCAGTTTGGAAAGACACCACGGAATGGTTTGGGTTGGAAGGGAGCTCCAAAGGGCATCCAGTCGTCCCCCACCCTGCGCCCAGCAGGGACATCCTCCACCACAGCAGCTTGCTCACAGCCTTCTCCAGCCTCCCCTTGAACAGCTCCAGCCATGGAGCCTCAGCTCCCTCCCTGGGCAACCTGGTGCAGTGTGGCAGCAGCCTCCTGGGGCAGAACTTGTTCCTCACAGCCAATCTCCATCTGCTCTGCTCTCCTTTCAAACCCTTGCCCCTGCTGCTGTCCCTGCAGGCCTTTGGGCACAGTCCCTCTGCAGCCTTCTTGCAGCCCCTTCAGGTCCTGGCAGGCTGCTGTGAGGTCTGCCTGAAGCCTTCTCCAGGCTGAACACCCCCAGCTCCCTCAGCCTGGCCTCACAGCAGAGGTTCTCTAACCCCTGATCATCTTTGTGTCCCTCCTCTGGAGCCTCTCCACCAGGCCCATGTCCTTCCTGTGCTGAGGGCTCCAGAGCTGGACCCAGCCCTGCAGGTGAGGTCTCCCCAGAGCAGAGCAGAGGGGCAGGATCCTCTCTCTCCAGCTCCGGCCACACTGCTTTGGTGCTGCCAGTGCCCCTTGCTGGCTCATCCCTACGTCTTCTAGAACACCCAGTAGCTGTTAACCACTTTTGCTGCTCTACTCATGAAGATTTCTGTTTCTCAAGGTCCCAGTCAGAGGAGTTGGTGTTGCAAACCAGCAGGTTCTTAGAGGAACAGACCTGTGTGATGTGCAGCCCTGAAGCACTCAGGTGGTTGGTGAGGCAGCACAGCTAAAGATTTTTTTTCACCAGGAAACCCTGGCCTCTAGAGATGAAATTGCAGCTCTGAGATGTGATTTACCATTCCCCTGCCCTTTGTGTTTTATTTCAGGACAGAGGGGAAAGCATTTAAATTCCCCAGGTGCAAGCTGAAAGCCTTGGGGAGAGAAGAGAGCCCTCGTGCTGGAAAGTGGCCCCACGGAGGTGGTGTTGAGAACACAGGAGGAAATGGCCCTCAGCTGGCAGCTTCCCACTCCTGTGGTGGCTGCAGTTCCTGCACTGCTGGCAGCAGCTCCTGGGAAAGGTAGGTGCTGAACTCTCACAGCTTCCCTGAGGAGGAAGGGCAGAGGTGCAGAGCTGCCAGCTGTGAGTGCTGAGCACAGCTGCCCTGCTGCTTCACGCAGTCTCCACCTTGCTGTAGGCAGCCTCCAGGTTCTCTGCTTTTTGACTGCTTTGGGGTTTTAGCTTTAAATTCCATCATAATGACCTGCAGAATGGTTTAGGTTGGAAGGGACCTTGAAGATCATCTGGTTCCAACCCCCTGCCACGGGCAGGGACACCTCCCCCTAGGCCAGGTTGATGGGTAAGGGGGACAGTGGCTTCTTTGTGCCGCTGCTGCAGCCTAGCATCCTGCTGCTTGCTGTGCCACTGCCTGGGGCTGAGCTGCACTGTGGAAGCAGGCAGCAGGGCTCTGCCAAGTGCAGCAGCAGGGGTTGTGTAACAGCCCAGAGCCAGCCCCATGCTCCCTGGGAAGCACTTTTGTTTTTCCCAGTGACAGCCAGGCCCTTGACCTCTCCACTTTCTCCTTTTCAAGAGCTCCATCTGTCAGAGCAAATGTCAGAGGGAAGCAGGACCTGACCAAACCCATCCCTGAGTTCAGTTTCTGTGGTCTTACCATTGGCTGTCACTCCCACGTTAAATTAGCACCCAGGGCAGCCAGGGGCCCTTTGGAGGTCACTGCAGAGCCCTTCCTGTGAGGCAGGGCAAGCTGCTGAGACTTTGTCAACAGATCATGGAATGGTTTGGGTTAGGAAGGAGCTCCAAAGGGCATCCAGACCAACCCCCCTGTAGTCAGCAGGGACACCCTCCACTAGAGGAGGTTAAAAGTTCATAGAGAGAGATGCATCAAGGGAAGCAGTGCTTGCAGCACTTAATAACCTCACATTTTCCCTATGCTCGAGCTAGACACCAACTTAGTCTGCCCTGACAGCTCCTAGGCTGATCCACAGCTGCTCTGTAGAACCATGATCCATATAGAATCATAGAACTGTCAGGGCTGGAAGGGACCTCAAGGAGCAGCCAGTCCCAAGCCCCCTGCCATGGCCAGGGACACCTCACACTGCAGCAGGTTGCTCACAGCCAGCCTGGCTGCAAAAAACCTCCAGCTTTAGATTCTCAGCTTTCCACTCAGCCAGGGGTTTAGGAGCCATTCCTGTTTGTCTTGGATTTGTTAATGTGTTTTAAACGGCTTCCTGCTTAGAATAGAACAGAATTAACCAGGTTGGAAAAGACCTCAGAGATCTAATCAACTCACCCATGGCACCAAGGGTCTCATCCAGGCTCTTCCTAAACACCTCCAGGGATGGGGACTCCACCACCTCCCTGGGCAGCACATTTCAATGGCCAAGCTCTGTGAAGAACGTCCTCACCTCCAGCCTAAACCTCCCCTGGCACAGCTTGAGACTGTGTCCTCGTGTTCTGGTGCTGGGGGCCTGGGAGAAGAGACCAACCCCCACCTGGCTACAGCCTCCCTGCAGGGAGTTGGAGGAAGGATGGTCTCCCCTGAGCCTCCTCTTCTCCAGGCTAAGCAACCCCACCTCCCTCAGCCTCTCCTCACAGGGCTGTGCTCCAGACCCCTCCCCACCTTTGTTGCCCTCTCTAGACACCTTCCAGCAACTCAACGTCTTTCCTAGCTACCCTGGCAGCACCTAAGGCAAGGAGAGGTTAAAGCACAGTGTTTCCACCACCACTCCAAACCCCCTCCAGCCACCTAAACCAAGACCCACCCAGAGGCAACCCCCAGCTCAGCACTTCCTGCAGTCTGCTCAGGTGTCAGACTCTGCTTTACAGGAACCTGCTTGGTCCTCCCCAGGTGCTCCCCCAGCATCCTGGAGTTAACCTAGTCCCAGGTTCTGTACAGCAAGACCCTCTCATCTCCACCCAGCTTTAATTGCAGGGGAAGTTAGGAAGCAGGACCCACCAGGCAGACATGGAATTCCCTTCAGGCAAGGAACCATTCACCTTCTAGCAGTGGAAATGAAGCCCAGCCAAACCTTTTCTTTAATAAACTTTATTTATGCAAAGCCAATCCAAAAGTGGTGTGTAAAAGTGAAAAGCTCTCTTTTTGTTTGGGGTTTTCTTTACATATTAATAAAAGCCTGGGGGGGTTGGGGGTTGGGGGCACCTCTCTGGGGTGGGAAGAGTGAGGATTTGACTCTTGTATTTACAGGAAGCCACTGAGGCTGCTTTAGAAATATAGACAGAAAAGTTTATCCTTCCTTTGCCTACAAGCTAATAGCTGTACAGTATACAACAGCTCCAAGGGCCCACACCAGGGAGGCTCTCCCATGCCAACTTGACTTGGCTTAGGCCTGGTAAATGCTCACTCTGATGGAAACCTGCCCAGTGCTTGGTTTATGGTTAAGGAGGGTTTTTTGGGGGTGTCTTTTTAGGGGCACTTAAACATACACAGTAGTCAAGTAATGTTGTTGCTATGTCACAGGCAGTGTCTCCTTAAGGAAGAGAAGTTATGTTCCTTGCCCCTCCAGTTCAGCTGCTGCTATATCTGGATCTTCATCATTGTAAATGTTTTCTGCCTGAAGACACAAAAGCATTACAAGTGGTAAGCATTGACTGTTTGCCATCCTCTCTCCCTCACAGAGAAAAAGCCTGGCACCACCACAAAGGCACAGACATCATCCTCTCCCCTTCCCAGGGAGCCTCTCCCTGCCTTTTCTTAAAGGGCAGCCACACCAGGGAGCTGCACACAGTGGGCCCCACTTCAGCAGTGGCTTTCTCACCCTGCTTTTACTGCAGCAGTGACCATTTAACCATCCACATTTCACGTGGACTTGGTTCAGCCTCAGCCTGAACACATACAGAAGAAGGTAAGGCACAGGTATTACCCCCCCAAAAGCCTGACCTGGGATGCATGTTTCAGTCTGTTGGGCTTCTTTTTAACTGACATCCTCCCCAGGGGAGTTCATCTCACATACATGATTGAGCAAACTGCAGTACTGCAAAACAACATCAACTAACTGCAGAGTTAAGAAGAGTTTGGCTTCAGAGTCAACAGGCAGGGGAAGGGGAGAGGAAGTCTTGGCTGCTTTGGATACGAGTTTGTGGCTGCCTCATTCACTCTTAACTGGTAGCTATGGCCTGGGAGCTGAAGGATTACCCTGCAGTTACCTTTACCCAGGTTGGTTTAGCCTTTGTTTTTCTTCTGAAAGCCTTGACTCCCCAGTCAAAAAAAACCTGCAGGGGAAGGACTGCTGCAGCCACTGGAGGCAGGGGCTGCCCTACAGCCAACCCAATACAATACAACACAATACACCAGGTTGGAAGAGACCTTCAAGATCATCGCGTCCAACCCATCAACCAATCCAACCCACCCAACAACTAACCCATGGCACCAAGCACCCCAGCAAGTCACCTCCTGAGCACCTCCAGTGATGGTGACTCCACCACCTCCCTGGGCAGCACCTTCCAATGGGCAATCACTGTCTCCGTGTAGAACTTCTTCCTAACCTCCAGCCTAAACCTGCCCTGGCGCAGCCTGAGACTGTGTCCTCTTGTTCTGGTGCTGGGTGCCTGGGAGAAGAGACCAACCCCCACCTGGCTACAACCTCCCTTCAGGGAGTTGTAGAGAGCAATAAGGTCACCCCTCAGTCTCCTCTTCTCCAGGCTAAGCAACCCCAGCTCCCTCAGCCTCTCCTCACAGGGCTGTGCTCCAAACCCCTCCCCAGCTTTGTTGCCCTTCTCTGGACACCTTCCAGCAAGACAACATCCTTCCTAACCTGAGGGGCCCAGAACTGGACACAGGACTCAAGGTGTGGCCTCAGCAGTGCAGTGTACAGGGGCAGAAGGACCTCCCTGCTCCTGCTGGCCACACTGTTCCTGCTGCAGGCCAGGATGCCATTGGCCTTCTTGGCTGCCTGGGCACACCACAGGCTCATGTTCAGCCTACAATCAACCAGTCCCCCCAGGTCCCTCTCTGCCTGGCCACTCTCCAGCCACTCTGCCCCCAGCCTGTAGCACTGCCTGGGGTTGCTGTGGCCACTGTGCAGCACCTGGCACTTGGATGTGTTCAATCTCCTGCCCTTGGCCTCTGCCCATCTGTCCAGCCTGTCGAGGTCCCTCTGCAAAGCCTCTCTGCCCTCCAGCAAATCAACTGCTGCCCCCAGCTTGGTGCCATCCGCAAATTTACTGATGATGGACTCAATGCCCTCATCCAGCTCATCAATAAAGATGTTGAAGAGCATGGGGCCCAGCACTGATCCCTGGGGCACACCACTAGTGACAGGCCGCCAGCTGGATGTGGCACCATTCACCATCACTCTCTGGGCTCGGCCCTCCAGCCAGTTCCTAACCCAACTCAGTGTGATCCTGTCCAAGCCATGGGCTGCCAGCTTGGCCAGGAGTTTGCTGTGGGGGACGGTGTCAAAGGCCTTGCTGAGGTCCAGGTAGACCACATCCACAGCCTGCCCCACATCCACCAGGCAGTCACCTGATCATAGAAGATCAGGTTGGTCAGGCAGGACCTGCCCCTCCTAAATCCATGCTGGCTGGGCCTGAGCCCCTGGCCATCCTGTAAGATTCAGTTTCATTTCAGTTTCATTTATGCCACAGACTTCAGAGCTGCCGTGCCACTCACCATTTGCCAGATCTGCATGATGTTGTCCTCTGACACAGAACAGATGACCCAAGGCTCATTAGGATTCCAGCTGAAGTCTGAAATTTTGGCAGTGTGCCCTCCATGGATAAACTGTTGTAAAACAAAACCAACCCACAAGCCTCAGTAAAACATTTCCTTCCTGCAGAGGAATCTGTCCAAACCCAGGATCCAGCAGCTGAATTCATGATGCTGATGGCTACATCAAGGTAAAAACCTCCTCATAGAGAGTGACAGCAGAGGCAGCAAGAAGGGAGGTGTGAAGCAGCACTGAACATGAGAATAGAATAGAATTAACCAGGTTGGAAAAGACCTCAGAGATCATCCAGTCCAACCTGTCACCCAACACCATCTGATCAACTCAACCATGGCACCAAGTGCCTCATCCAGGCTCTGCCTAAACACCTCCAGGGATGGGGACTCCAGCACCTCCCTGGGCAGCACATTCCAATGGCCAATCTCTTTGTGAAGAACTTAACATCCAGCCTAAACCTCCCCTGGCACAGCTTGAGACTGTGTCCTCTTGTGCTGGTGCTGGCGGCCTGGGAGAAGAGACCAACCCCCACCTGGCTACAACCTCCCTGCAGGGAGTTGCAGGAAGGATGCTGAGCCTCCTCTTCTCCAGGCTAAGCAACCCCAGCTCCCTCAGCCTCTCCTCACAGGGCTGTGCTCCAGACCCCTCCCCAGCTTTCTTGCCCTTCTCTGGACACCTTCCAGCAGCTCAACATCTTTCCTAACCTGAGGGGCCCAGAACTGGACACAGGACTCAAGGTGTGGCCTCAGCAGTGCTGAGCACAGGGCATAAGGACCTCCCTGCTCCTGCTGGCCACACTCTTCCTGATGCTGGCCAGAATGCCCTTGGCCTTCTTGGCCCCGTGGGCACACTGCAGGCTCGTGTTCAGCCTACTCTCAACCAGTCCCCCCAGGTCCCTCTCTGCCTGGCTGCTCTCAGCCACTCTGCCCCCAGCCTGGAGCACTGCCTGGGGTTGTTGTGGCCAGTGTGTAGAACCTGGCACTTGGATGTGTTCTATTTAATGCCATTCACTGTTCTGTGGCCAGTGGTGGTCCCCAGTTTTGTTCCATATTATCTCCATCAGTGACCTGGGTGAGGAGGGGATTGAGTGGACCCTCAGCCAGTTTGCTGATGATACCAAACTGGGAGGGTGGCAGACACCCCCTCAGGCTGTGCTGACATCCAAGAAGATCTGCACAGGCTGAGAGATGGGGAAGGAGCATCTCATGAAGTTCAGTAAGGAGAAGGCCCGAGTCCTGCATCAGACACCAGTACAGACTGGTGCTGGTCATCCTGCTGCTAAGCAGCTCCATGGAGAAAGCCCTTGGAGTAGTGATGGTGGACAGCAAGTTCTGCATGGGACAGCAGTGTGCCCTGGTGGCCTCTGGAGGTGCCTTCCAACCCCATTCTATGGCCAAACTGTCAATATGTTCAACACTGAAGATGTGTTAATTGTGTCCAGGACAGCTTCCAAACCCCACTGCCTTTGGAACTGAACAGAAGCAGCCTACTGTAAGTTAGAGCAAGGGATTGAAAATGGGGGAGGTGAAAGGATGTAACAGCTGCTGCAGCTTCAGCAGCACAGCCAAAAGGCCTCACAGCACTTCTCCACACCTGACCAAAAACACCACCATACCAGCAGCTCAGGAGGGCCATCTTCTGCATCCTCTGCAGACTGCTCTTCTCCAATTTTGCTGAAAGAAAGCAGTTTACACATATATTAATCATGAGATAGAATAGAACAGAATAGAATAGAATAGAATAGAATAGAATAGAATAGAATAGAATAGAATAGAATAGAATAGAATAGAATAGAATAGACCAGACCAGGTTGGAAGAGACCTTTAAGATCGTGGTGTCCAACCTATCACCCAACACCACCTAAACAACTAACCCATGGCACCAAGCACCCCAGCAAGTCTCCTGCTGAACACCTCCAGTGATGGGGACTCCATCACCTCCCTGGGCAGCCCATTCCAATGGGCAATCACTCTCTCTGTGTAGAACTTCCTCCTAACCTCCAGCCTAGACCTCCCCTGGCACAGCCTGAGACTGTGTCCTCTTGTTCTGCTGCTGGGGGCCTGGGAGAAGAGACCAACCCCCACCTGGCTACAACCTCCCTTCAGGGAGTTGGAGAGAGCAAGAAGGTCTCCCCTTAGTCTCCTCCTCTCCAGGCTAAGCAACCCCAGCTCCTTCAGCCTCTCCTCATAGGACTTGTGTTCCAAGCCCCTCACCAACCTTGTTGCCCTTCTCTGGACACCTTCCAGCAAGACAACATCCTTCCTAAACTGAGGGGCCCAGAACTGGACACAGGACTCAAGGTGTGGCCTCAGCAGTGCAGTGTACAGGGGCACAATGACCTCCCTGCTCCTGCTGGCCACACTCTTCCTGATGCAGGCCAGGATGCCCTTGGCCTTCTTGGCCCCCTGGGCACACTGCTGGCTCATGTTCAGCCTCCTCTCAACCAGCCCCCCCAGGTCCCTCTCTGCCTGGCTGCTCTCAGCCCCTCTGACCCCAGCCTGTAGCACTGCCTGGGGTTGCTGTGGCCACTGTGCAGCACCTGGCACTTGGATGTGTTCAATCTCCTGCCCTTGGCCTCTGCCCATCTGTCCAGCCTGGCAAGGTCCCTCTGCAGAGCTCTCCTACCCTCTAACAGATCAACTCCTGTCCCCAGCTTGCTGTCATCTGCAAACTTACTGATGATGGACTCAATGCCCTCATCTAGATCATCAATGAAGATGTTAAAGAGGCTGGGGCCCAGCACTGATCCCTGGGGCACACCACTGGTGCCTGGCTGCCAGCTGGCTGTGGCACCATTCACCACCACTCTCTGGGCTCAGCCTCCAGCCAGTTCCTAACCCAATGCAGTGTGCTCCCGCCCAAGCCATGGGCTGACAGCTTGGCGGACAGTGTCAAAGGCCTTGCTGCAGTCCAGGTAGACTACATCCACAGCCTGCCCCACAGCCACCAGGCAGTCACCTGATCATAGAAGGAGATGAGGTTGGTGAGGCAGGCCCTGCCCTTCCTGAATCCATGCTGGCTGGGCCTAAGCCCTTGGCCATCCTGTAAATATAATTGCACCATGGATCAGCTTAGCTTAACAGGTCCTAGAATGCCAGCTTGGAAGGGCCCCCAGGGATCATCTAGTCCAACCTTTCCAGGTGAGATCCCTGTTGTGGAAAGATCAGTGCTGCCATGCTGCAAAGGTCAGATCCCAGTGCAGACACATTGATGTCTCTACCACTTACTGAATTCACCCACTGCAGGGCAGTCACCAGCATTTTGTGAGAGAGATCAGCAGTCACTGATCAAGTCTGGACCAACCTGGACTTCCCATCAACAGGACCACTACACCTCAAGAAGTCCCAGTTCCTAGCCTTTGGCTCCAGCCTTTGCTTTTGCTATTGGGTTTTTTTTTTTTCCTGCTGTGGAATAACTCCAAGCCTCCAGCAGAAAACAGCAACTGCTTAACATTCTGATGAGGGGAAACAGAGCCTGGCCTGTGAGGCACATGGAAGCAAAGGACAACACAAAACCCAGCAGCAGGAAATCCTCCCAGAGAAGCAATGCTGCAACCTAAAAGGAGGTTGTAGAGAGGGTAGTGCTGTTCTCTCCTCACAGGCCATTAATGATAGAACAGGAGGGAATGGCCTCAAGCTGTGACTGGGCAGGGTTAGACTGGATGTTAGGTAGAAGTTTTACCCAGCAAGAGTGGTCAGGGATTGGGATGTGCTGCCCAGGGAGGTGGTGGAGTCCCCAAGCCTGGCTGTGTTTCAAGGTGGTTTGGCTGTGGTGCTTGGGGCTGTGGTTTAGGGGTGACCCTTGCAGAGCAGGGTGAATGGTTGGCCTTGGTGACCCCGAGTGTCTCTTCCAACCTGAACGTCACACACAGCCTGTGCTGCTGTGTACCCAACAAGACCAGGTGTGGCTTCAGCAAGCCAGGGAAGAGCACAAAGCAAGGCTACCCCAGAAGCAGGGCTCTATTTCCCACCTCCTGCTAGGCTGAAGGGAAGCAGTGCTCACCTCAGGTCCCACACGTTCAGCCGCCGGTCAGTGCCGCTCGAGGCAAGGATTGTTTCGTTGTGAGGAGACCAGTGAACCTGCAGGGAAAGGAAAGGCTCCTGCTGGCACCACAGCCACTGCTTCCTCCTGTGCATCCCCCACAACCACCACCTGGCCACTGATGCCCAACACTTACACTCAGCACATCATTTTCTCCCAGCAGAAAGGATGTCCTGTGGAGCTCAATTGAGGGTTTTGAGGGCCGAAAGGCTCCTCGGAGCAAACAGCCACTGACAGGTTTATTGTATCATGGACTTGCACTGTCTACACTTCACCTCCTTGCACCTACTGAACAGGGAGAGTTCACAAGACTAGGTCTGAGCCCAAGCTCTCTCACAGCAGGGCCTTGAAAGAATCCTCCTGCCTGCACTGAGGGTAGTTGCAAGCTCACACTGTCTTTTTAGGAGTAAGGCCACAGGCTCAGAGGATGTTAGAGGTTGGAAGGGACCTCCAAAGACCATTGAGTCCAACCCCCTGCCAGAGCAGGGCCAGAGAATCCAGCACAGGTCACACAGGAACACATCCAAAGGGGTCTTGAGAGTCTCCAGAGAAGGAGACTCCACAACCTCTCTGGGCAGCCTGCTCCAGGCCTCTGGGAGCCTCACAGGGAAGAAGTTCCTCCTCATGTTGAGCTGCAACCTCCTGTGCTGGAGTTTATATCCATTGCCCCTTGGCCTTTATATCCATTGCCCCTTGGCCTTTCCCAGGGTGCAACTGAGCAGAGCCTGTCCCTGTCCCCTCCCTGCTGACCCCCAGCTATTTATGAACAAGCTGGGGCCTACTTGCTTCAGAGTCAAGTGGGGAAACTCTTGTGTCTGTAGTTGTTGAAGCAAAAGTCACCATTTCACGTTTAACAGACTTGCTGTGGTTCCTCATCAGAGGACAACCCACCTGTCCTTTCCCTGCTCAGTGTTCTTACAGACTCTGCTAGAGGGGAGGAGTTTCACCCACCTGGAAGATCTCATCTTTATGAGACTCAAAAGAATGGAGTTTCAGTTTCAGATTCCGAAGGTCCCAGAGCGCCACGGTCTGGGAAAGGAACAAGAAGCCACTTTCACTCTGCTGGCCCTGCAGCTGCCACCTGAAGTGCTTCTGAGGGGCAAAGCACAGCCAAGTACCCACCTTGTCAGCAGAGCCAGTTGCTAGAATGAACTCACTGTAAGGGTTGAAGGACAGGCAGTTGACCTCAGCTGTATGAGCATCTACTGAATGGCTGGGCTTGGATGTGGTGTTGGATCTGGTGTCCCAGCTGGCGAGGGACAGGGAGCAGAGAGTCAACAAACAGCTTCTTACAGGAGGTGGTTTCACACAGCACTGCACATTGGGTTAAGAGACTGCATCATTACTCAACCTAAGTCTGAAGCTACAGTTTGTATTCTTAGAGGGAATGGATTGAGGCTTGAGGAGGGCAGAGTGAGACTGCAGGTGAGGAAGAAATTCTTCAGTGTGAGAGATGGGCAGAGGTTGCCCAGGGAGGCTGTGGCTGCCTCCTCCATGGAGGTCATAGAATCACAGAATCAACAAGGTTAGAAAAGACCTCAAAGATCAAGTCCAACCTGTCACCCAACACCTCATGAATAACTAAACCATGGCACCAAGTGCCACATCCAATCCCCTCTTGAACACCTCCAGGGATGGTGACTCCACCACCTCCCTGGGCAGCACATCCCAATGGCTAACAACTCTCTCTGGGAAGAACTTTCTCCTCACCTCCAGCCTAAACCTCCCCTGGCACAGCTTGAGACTGTGTCCTCTTCTTCTGGTGCTGGCTGCCTGGCAGAAGAGACCAACCCCCACCTGGCTACAACCTCCCATCAGGGAGTTGGAGAGAGCAAGAAGGTCTCCCCTGAGCCTCCTCTTCTCCAGGCTAAGCAACCCCAGCTCCCTCAGCCTCTCCTCACAGGGCTGTGCTCCAGACCCCTCCCCAGCTTTCTTGCCCTTCTCTGGACACCTTCCAGCAGCTCAACATCTTTCCTAACCTGAGGGGCCCAGAACTGGACACAGGACTCAAGGTGTGGCCTCAGCAGTGCTGAGCACAGGGCACAATGACCTCCCTGCTCCTGCTGGCCACACTGTTCCTGCTGCAGGCCAGGATGCCCTTGGCCTTCTTGGCCACCTGGGCACACTGCAGGCTCATGTTCAACCTACTCTCAACCAGTCGCCCCAGGTCCCTCTCTGCCTGGCAGCTCTCCAGCCCCTCTGCCCCCAGCCTGTAGCACTGCCTGGTGCTGTTGTGGCCAATGTGCAGCACCTGGCACTTGGACTTGTTGAATGCCATCATGTTCAAGGTCAGGCTGGATGAGGCCTTGAGCAATGTGGGCTGGTGGGAGGTGTCCCTGCCCATGGCAGGTGGGGTTGGCACTGGATGATCTTTAGGGTCCTTTCCACCCCACCCCATTCTATGACTCCATGAAAGCATGAGACTATTGCAGAGCCTTTCAGGATTGTGTCTGTAGCACAGGAGCAGTTTGCAGCAGGAAGCTTACAGCCATGCTAGTTACATCTTAATTTCAGTGAGGTGAACACATGATGTGCAGACTTCAGAGGCTCTGCAGCATTACTGGAGCTGACTGCCCTGAAGAGCTGCATCACATCCTGCCACAGTTCAGACTTAGTTCTGAGTGGAGTCCTCTGGACTGGTCCATGGCCAGCACACAGCAGGCAGGATCCAGAAGCTACTCAACCACAACTTACATCATAAGCTTCTGATCATCAGCCACGGATCCAAACAGGGATTCATGGAGCAGATGCCAGGCCACATCTTCTACTACTGCAGAGTGTCCAGTGAAGACTGATTTGGCATCAACAATTTTGCCTTCTTTTGGTCCAGCACTTATATCCCACAAACACACAGTCTGCAAAGAAGAGCCACATTCTGTTGTCAGGCAGACTCTGACTCTGTTATCCTGGAAACAAAACCAACACTCCCCTCCTGCACATCAGCAGGGAGAGGCCACCCTCTGAAACTGAAGAGCACTTAGCATGCCCTGAGTGAGGAGGGAGCTAAGTTAGCCCTCGGTTTGCTGCACATTTCAGGCCCAAGGATTATTTGCAAGGCCACAAAGGCAGTTACAAACTTCTGGGTGATCTCTAGAAGTGTGGAGACCTCATTTCCTCTGTTCTTTGAGAGCCTTGCTGACTTACAGGCTCAGACCCAGGCCTGCTTAAAGGGCTGTTGTACAATCATTGCTCTCTACAGTCAGCTGTAAAGACATTCTGTTCTTATCAAGGATGTCAAAGAACTGCTCCTTGATTACAGTCTGAAGGCAACTGACAGCCTCTGGAAATATGTGAGAGCTTCCCCCTATGACAAAGCAGAGCTACAGGAACTCTTTTGGTTCTTTATCTGTTACAGCATAAATTAGGAGGTTGTTGTGGGGGGTTTTTGCTTCACTCTCTTGGTTTGAGGATGGTTTTTTTCTGCCCAATATGGGGGAAAGATGTGATTTTTACATGGTCATCTGATGCACTGAGAAGATGTCCACTCAGATTGGAGTTCCATGATAAGCCATAGCCTTCCTTCTGGTGGCCTCTTAATCTCAGGTCAGGATTACACTCTCCACTGGGGTCTGCAAGAGAGGGAATTCCTTCCATTTAGCTTCGTCTCACACATCAATCCAGAGAAGTATCAAGAACTTTGTTTCCATTGCAGTAATGGAATTTCAAACACCAGCCTCATAGAATCATCATAGAATCAGTCAGGGTTGGAAGGGACCACAAGGATCATCTAGTTCCAACCCCCTGCCATGGGCAGGGACACCCCACACTAGATCAGGCTGGCCAGAGCCTCGTCCAACCTGGGCTTAAACACCTCCAGGCACGGGGCCTCAACCACCTCCCTGGACAACCCATTCCAGGGCTTCACCACTCTCACGGGGAAGAACTTCCTCCTCACCTCCAGCCTGAATCTCCCTATTTCCAGCTTCATTCCATTCCCCCTAGTCCTATCACTACCTGCTAGCCTGAGAAGTCCCTCCCCAGCCTTCCTGTAGCCCCCTTCAGATACTGGAAGGCCACAATGAGGTCACCTCAGAGCCTTCTCTTCTCCAGACTGAACAGCCCCAACTCCTTCAGTCTGTCCTCATAGGAGAGGTGCTCCAGCCCTCTGCTCATCCTCGTGGCCCTTCTCTGGACACGCTCCAGCACCTCCAGATCCCTCCTGTAACAGGGGCTCCAGAACTGGAGGCAGTACTCCAGGTGGGATCTCACCAGAGCTGAGTAGAGGGGGAGAATCCCCTCCCTTGCCCTGCTGGCCACACTTCTCCTGATGCAGCCCAGGATCTGATTGGCTTTCCGGGCTGCAAGTGCACACTGAGAGCTCCTGTTGAGCTTCTCCTCCCCCAGCACCCCCAAGTCTCTCTCCTCAGGGCTGCTCTCCAGCCAGTCACTGCCCAGCCTGGATTTGTGCCTGGGATTGCCTCAGCCCAGATGCAGGACCCTGCCCTTGGTCTTGTTGAACCTCACGAGGTTGGCTTGTGCCCACCTCCCCAGCCTGTCCAGGTCCCTCTGGATGGCATCCCTTCCCTCCAGCGTGTCTGCTGCACCACACAGCTTGGTGTCATCAGCAAACTTGCTGAGGGTGCACTCGATGCCACTGTCCATGGCACCCACAAAGATGTTGAACAAGACAGGTCCCAGGACTGATCCCTGAGGGACTCTGCTTGTCACTGGCCTCCCCTGGGACATGGACCCGTTGACAGCCACTCTTTGGGTGCGGCCATCAAGCCAGTTCCGTATCCATCTAGTGGTCACCCATCAAACCCATGTGTCACCAGCCTGGAGACCAGGAGGTGGTGCGGGACAGTGTCGAAGGCTTTGCTCAGGTCCAGGTAAACGACATCAGTGAAACAAAGAAACTCCCAGGAAGATGCTGGTTAGGCTGTGAGCATAACCAAGCAGTTTAAAGCCAGCAAAGCCTGGGCCTTCACGCTTGGACTCCAGGGCCCATCACCTCTCCTAACTGCCATCAACCACAAAATGTGCCCTTCCACGAGAAGACTTCAGCTTCACAAAAGGCAACCCACCTGGCTTTGGAGGATGTTTGGTGTAGTCAAACACCAAGACATCAGCAGAGGGTGTCTTTGTAGCAATGATGCAGGGGTTCTGGGGCATGTACCGAGCACGGTTCACTTCCCCTTCGTGGTTGATCTTAATCTCGGTTTCGATTTTGCCTGTCACAGATCCAAAGCCACCAAACTCTGCATTGGTCAGAACAAGGGCAGTGTGTCACATCAACTGTTTCAAACAGATTAAGCAGCATTTCATGCATCCCCTCCCACCTCCAAGCATCAGTGGCAAGCATTTATCATAATGCAATGCAGACCAGCAGCACGTGGCACCGGAGTACTAACCCTGGGGATTCTCAATCCTAAAGCTCTGACTTTGTATTTGAGGGAGGTGAAGAATATTGGCTTGCACCAAAATGACAGCTGGCAGGAATGCTGGTAGGGATTGTGCAGCACCACGTCACCTGAATTATTCTGAAATCACACAACGTGAGGGGCTGGAAGGGAGCTGCAGAGAGCAGCCAGGCCAAGCCCCCTGCCAGAGCAGCAGCACCCAGGGCAGCTCCCACAGCAACACCTCCAGCTGCCTTTGCAAGGCCTCCACACAAGGAGACTCCACAACCTCTCTGGCCAGCCTGCTCCAGCCCTCTCACACCCTCACAGCCAAAAAGCTTTCCCTCCTCTTCCCCTGCCACCTCCTCTGCTCCAGCTGCCACCCAGTGCCCCTTGGGCTGTCCTTGCACAGCCCTCAGCACAGCCTGGCTCCCTCCTCCCCACACTGCCCTGCACCTCTTGAGCCCCAGCACTGAGGGCAGCCCTCAGGCTCCTCTGCTCCAAGCTCCAAGCCCCAGCTGCCTCAGCCTGGCCTCCCAGGGAGATCTTCCACTGCCTGCAGCAGCTTGGGGGCTCTGCCATCGACTCTCTCCAGCACTGCCCTCGGCTCCTTCTTGAGCTGAGGGGCCCAGACCCGGACATAGCATTCCAGGTGAAGTAGGAAGTGTTCCCTCTTTCAGTCACTATCCATGACCTAGGCTTAGCACAAACTGGTAAGTGTCAGCTTCAGCATTTAACAGCAAGTCAGACTACTGCTAAAGTGTTCTCTCCAGAAGGCATGCATTGCCCACCTCCTTTCTCACTGTCATACTGAGAAGCATCAAACTGATCATCGTTGGGGATCTGGACTCTTGCAACCACCAGGTGGTTCTGCTCGTCGGAGGTGTGCGTGCCCAAGACCAGCCAGTGCAGCGCGTAGTCCTTCCCCTCCGGCCTGTCACAACGACAAAGCAGGGAGGACAGCTGAGTGCCCACAGCTTTGAGAGCCAGCAGCAACAGTATGCAAGATCCAAACCTCCTCAGGGATGCTAGAAAAAGAGAGACCTTGTGCGAGAAAGTGAACTGTGCTGTGACACGAGCAAGCCCGGGACGCACCCCCGCGAGGCTAGAGAGCGACAACGCAGATGGCCCCTGTGGCTTGAGAGGGGCAGCGACACACAGCAGTTAAAGGTGACACCAACAACTACTTCTGTCTTTAATTCCCCTAGCACGGTATTGATGTAGATACAAACACAAATCCTGGGGCCAAGCTGCAATTTCTTTGCTAAGCTTTCCCCAGTTACTGTTTCAAGCTTCCCCCAGTTACTATTTTAAGCCTTTCACAGTATCACTAAGGCTGGAAGAGGCCTCGAAGATCATCGAGTCCAACCTGTCACCACAGACCCCATGACTAGACCATGGCACCAAGTGCCACGTCCAGTCCCCTCTTGAACCCCTCAGGGACAGGGACTCCACCACCTCCCCGGGCAGCCCACTCCAATGGCGAACGACTCTCTCAGGGAAGAACTTTCTCCTCACCTCAAGCTGTTTCCCAGCTGTTGTTTCATTTCAGAAGCTGATTTTTGAACACTGCCCCAATCCTAACTCTCTAGAACCATATTTCCCTCCTGGCTGTTGAAGGCAACACTGAGTAAGAAGTGAAAGGCAGGATGGACAGTGCCATTTCTCTCCGAAAGGGGAAACAAACTGAACAGTAAACCACAAGCAAACTGAAAGCGAGCAGCTGCCTGGACCCCGGCAAACAGGAACCAGCAGGGCAATCATAAACCACTGCAGCTGTTACTGTACCACTTCCAAAGCATCATCAAACATTTGGACAGGGGCAAGGAAAATACAGAACAAAAAAGAAACACCACCACACAGAATGCACAAGGAGGGCACTTACTTGCATCAGGAACAGATGTCCCATCATGTCAGGTGCCACATAAAGAGACAGTCCTTGCCTTTAAATGGCTTTACATATTTTGACAGTGGATAATTGGCAATGCCAGGTTTTAAA
The DNA here is from genome assembly GCA_033816785.1 of Picus viridis. Lineage (NCBI taxonomy): Eukaryota > Metazoa > Chordata > Aves > Piciformes > Picidae > Picus > Picus viridis. Next base: position 31,327,226 of record CM066570.1, on the reverse strand, counting down.
CTGAACATTAAGTCAAATCTGCAAAATATGAGGCAAGCAGAAGGGTTCCTCATCAGGGCTCCACAGCCTCGCCTTCCCCACTTTCCACGCCACAGCTAGGCTGGCTCACACCTCTCACGACGGCCTTCCCCACCCGTTCAGGTGACACAAAAGGAAGCGCTCCTCTCGCCACCAAGCACAACATCACATACCCAGGGTGGAATCTGAGAGAGGAAGGAGACCATCCTCTGCTTACTGCATGAATGTGACAGACCAGCTGTGTTTAAAACCTGGCTGTACCCAGGCAGCACCACCAGGAGGAACCCGGTCCTTGTCCACTACTTCAGTGGCCCCGCCGTTTTAAGATTCCTTTATCTGTATCTACAGAACAGAATCCTCCTCTGTCTCCAGAATTCCTCAAGCACTAAAGCAGTCAGCCCACAGTTTTCAAGGGGAACTGGAAGGATAAGGGAAACTAAAAGATGTGAGAGCAGCAGGGAGCCAGGGCCATGAGGCACTAGTCTTAGAACAACGTCCTTTTAAAAAGGTCTGGACCTAAGACAAACAACCAAAGAAATCAGAGGCAGATACTACAGCTTTGACAGAACAGCAGTCTGTAATGCACATGAAGAGGGAAAAAGCAGTCTCGAAGGGAAAAGGAACTCAGTACACAGATGTCTCTGATCAGAATTAACTGCAAGAGAGTATTATAAAGTCTCTTATTTACCAATCAATAAATTGAGAACGGTTTCTCCCCTCACACCTCAGCTCAGCCTTCTGCTGGGCTCAACTAGAGTTCTGCAAAGCATCAAGTTGTGGCTTTTTTCCCCCCAAAGCTTCTGCGTACCCAAAGGGCTTTTAAAGCTGTAGGCAAAGTGTGACGAGCTCACGAAGGAGCCTCAGCCGAACTGCTCTCATCTTGCCTGGTTTTCATCTCAAGTGACTTCAGCAGACGTGGAACAAGCAACTGCACCCAGCCTCAGCTCCTGCTCTGCAAACTAAGCAGATGGGTAAGCGAGCCCCGTGCCTCCCCCGGCACCTTTCCAGGCGTCTTTGCCCTCCTCCTCTCACCTGGTGACATCTGGCAGCCACTGCACGGTGAGGCTGGGCCACTCCAGAGCGTGTGTCATCACCAGGTCGTACAAGAAGGGGGTGTTTTTCTTCCAGATCTTGTACTCTTCGCTGATGACACGCTCCTCCACCGTGTCCTCCAGCACTGCGGGAAAACCAGAGAGCTTCACCTCTGCCTCCGGGCCGGGGCGAGGAGGGGCGGCGAGGGGGCTGGTACCGCCGCAGGCCGGGGAGACACCAGCCAAAGGGGAAGGGGAGCGCATGGGGTAGTGGGGAGGAAGGCGCCCTCGGGGGCGGCCGGCGGGAGAAGCACCGCGACCGCCCCACCCTCGCTGCCACCCCGTCGGAAGCTCCGGGGGGAGGAAGGGCGCAGGGCCGCAAGCCCTGCAGGCCGTGCGCGCCTCTGCCAGCCGCCAGGCACACACATCCTCACTCCACCGCCGGCCCCGGGAGACCGACGGGACCGGGTGTGCGTGTGTGTCTCCTACCTTCCTTGCTCGCCATGTTGGGGGTGCGCGGGCAGGAAGCGGCGCCGGAGGCAGCGGCTGAGGGAGCCGGGGGCGGCCGCGGGGCAGCGGGACGGGAGGGAGCTCCAGCCGCCGGTGAAGGCCCCAACGGCGCCCACGGCGCCGCCTCGCCGCGCGCGGGCTCGCCGGCTGCCAACGCGCGCCGCGCCGCGCCTCGCCTCGCCGCGCGTGCGCCGCCCGCGGGCTCCCCCGCGCGCCACCGCCCACAGCGGCAGCCAATGGAGCGGGAGCAAGCGAAGCGAGGGCGCGCTCGCGGCGGGGCGGGGCCGGGCCGCTCCAATCAGGGGCTGGCGCGCGCGCTGCGACCTCGCGGGGCGGGGCCGCTCTGACGTCCGGCGGTGGAGGAGGGGCGAAGGGGAGTCCCCTGGAAGCGCTGCGAGGGAGAGAGAGGGAAGGAGGAGGTGGGGGCTTCGGGGGCCGGGGGTGCTGGTGGCGCAGCGCCCGCCCTTGCCCCAGCAGCGCCCGGACTCCGCCCCGAGGGGGATGACGCTACGCGCGGGCGCGTCGTGCGGCGGCCCCGGGATTAGCGGGTCAGGCGGAGCGAAAGCGAAAGGGGCGAGGAGGAGTCCGGCAGCTGCGGCCGCGGGGCGGGCAGCGGGGCCCGGGCGCGTTGTTCGCGCCAGGTGGCGCTGTAGGCAAAGCAGCCCCGCGGGCGGGCGCGGCGCGGGAGGCGGCCGGCGCCTTCCCGCCGCTCCGCTGCGGCTCTGGGCGCTGCGGGGGAATTTGCCTAACCCCCTTCGCAAGCTGCCTCACGGCGCCCGCAGCGGCGTGGGGTTGGCTTTAAACATAGGCTCTGATCTGCCGCCGGCGGCTGTGCGCACCGGTGCGTAAGCGGTTCCTGCGGCAGGGCAGGGCGGGCTTGCCCGGGGAGCAGCGGAGCTCGCCACCTGCGCGCCGGGAACCAGGAACGTGCAAACCCAGGCGGGAGGCGATGCCCTCAGCGCTGCCCGGGGAGAGCAGAGCGCCCCCGCGCTGCCCCCGGTCCCCTCTGCGCTGGTGTTCCCCGCAGAGAAAAAGCAAGTTCCAGAGGTGTTCAGCCCCCAGCACGTTTAGGCGTCACAGGATGCTTGAGGTTGGAAGGGACCTTTAAAAACGTTTGATTCCAAGCAGGAGGCAGCCACAGCCTCCCTGGGCAGCCTGTGCCAGACTCTCAGCACCCTCACACTCAACAACTTCTTCCTCAGCTCCACTCTGCCCCTGCTCTGCCTCAGCTCCAAACCATTGCCCCTTGGCCTGGCTCCAGACCCCCTCAGCCAAAGTCTCTCTGCAGCCTTCCTGCAGGATCCCTTCAGCTGCTGGCAGCAGCTCTGAGCTGCCCCTGGAGCCTTCTCCTCTGCAGGCTGCACACCCCCAGCTCCCTCAGCCTGTGCTCCCAGCAGAGCTGCTCCAGCCCTGGGATCGTCTCTGTGGCCTCCTCTGGACTCCCTCCAACTCCCAGCATGAATGAAGACTACAGATTAGCCTTGTGGAAGCAGCTACAGCCATGGAACTTTAGGGAACCCCAAGGAACTTGGAGATGAATCTCACTTCACAACCAAAGAAATGTAAGTAAAAATGCCTACAGGGGCCACAGCTGAATAGTTTTGGTTGCTGTAGGGTTTTTTTTTTTTTTTCCTCAAAGATAGCAGAATGTTGTTTAATTCCCTGCCCAGCCTTCCTGCTCTCTTCTGCTTCAGTCATCACTGACCAAAGGACCACTGGCTTTAACTGCTTGAACAGTGCTTGCCACAGGTGACAACTGCCTGCACCAGGGCAGAACTTCCTGGCAGCTAAGAAAAGCTTCCAGCAGAATAATGGAAACAGAGGCACTTAGGAATTGGGTTAGATTGTCCCAGATCCCCCTCATGACTCAGAGGGATGTTTTGCCTCCAAATGGCATGAATTTTCACAGTATCAGTATTAAGGTTGGAAAAGACCTATAAGATCATCAAGTCGAACTCTAACCCAGCTGCCATGGCCACCATGTCCTGGAGCACCACAGCTACAGCTTCCTGAACACCTCCAGGCATGGGGACTCCACCACCTCCCTGGGCAGCCTGTTCCAACCCCTCACCACTCTCTCAATCAAGAAGTTTTTCCTCCTGCCCAACCTAACCTTCCCCTGGCACAGCTTCAATCCATTCCTTCTCATCCTGTCTCTGGGTGCCTGGGAGAAGAGACCAACCCCAGCTTCACTCCAGACTCCTTTCAGGGAGCTGCAGAGAGCAATAAGCAAAGGTGATCAAAGTTACTGCACTTTGGCCACAACAACCCCAGGCAGTGCTACAGGCTGGGGGCAGAGTGGCTGAGAGCAGCCAGGCAGAGAGGGACCTGGGGGTGCTGGTTGAGAGTAGGCGGAACAGGAGCCAGCAGTGTGCCCAGGGGGCCAAGAAGGCCAAGGGCATCCTGGCCTGCATCAGGAAGAGTGTGGCCAGCAGGAGCAGGGAGGTCATTGTGCCCTGTGCTCAGCACTGCTGAGGCCACACCTTGAGTCCTGTGTCCAGTTCTGGGCTCCTCAGTTTAGGAAAGATGTTGAGCTGCTGGAAGGTGTCCAGAGAAGGGCAACGAGGCTGGGGAGGGGTCTGGAGCACAGCCCTGTGACGAGAGGCTGAGGGAGCTGGGGTTGCTTAGCCTGGAGAAGAGGAGGCTCAGGGGAGACCTTCTTGCTCTCTGCAACTCCCTGCAGGGAGGTTGGAGCCAGGTGGGGGTTGGTCTCTTCTGCCAGGCCCCCAGCACCAGAACAAGAGGACACAGTCTCAAGCTGTGCCAGGGGAGGTTCAGGCTGGAGATGAGGAGAAAGTTCTTCCCAGAGAGAGTGATTGGTCATTGGGATGTGCTGCCCAGGGAGGTGGTGGAGTCCCCATCTCTGGAGGTATTTAGGAAGAGCCTGGATGAGGCCCTTGGTGCTATGGTTGAGTTGATCAGATGGTGCTGGGTGAGAGGTTGGACTGGATGATCTCTGAGGTCTTTTCCACCCTTTCTGATTCTATGATTCCATGAATAAGCTCTGCCCTCTGCCTTTTCTTCCTACCATGTTGTGACTTAGGTTGTTAAAGTGACTTGTTGCTTCTGTATTGAATGCAGGGAGATGAATCCTGCATCACTGCAGCTCATATGCCTTGACTTTGACTCCCAGAAGGGGAGGAAATTGGCTCTGGAGTGCACTTCTGTGTGGTCAGCTAGAGATGGTGTCAGGAGGGAGGGGAACATGCAGCCGAATGAGAGCCAGCATAGTTTCCTTTTCCTCTGTGGAGGACACTCTTCCTGGGCTGAGCCTCCTGTGGTCTGCACTCCAGTTTTTCTAACAAGGAGCCCAGTGATGGGAAATGTTTATGTCTGGGAGAGGCTGGTAACAGCAGCCAACAGCATGGGGAAGAAGGCTGAGGGAGGCAGCCAGCTCCTCAAACAGGAAGCCTTCCCTAATGAACCACTGCTGCTTTCACCCAGGGTGGTGAAAAGCAGGAGGCTTTCAGTGAAGTTCCATCAGGACACATTCATCCTCCCCCTCAGCCTGCCCAGATTGGAAGTAAAGCTGTGCATGGCTCCTTCCAGACAGGGAAACCTTGCTCAGCTCATTGGAAGCTACCAAATAATCCTCCACGCAGGAGTGAGGCTGTGAGCACAGACACACAGCCTTGATCACACAAGAAGTGTTTCCAGCTTGCCTCTGGCAAGGCTTGCTGCTTGTTTGGGTATTTGCTGCCAACTATGTGCCTGCTCCTACAACGTGCTGAGGCCTTCCTAAAACACTGGAGAGTGAAGAGTGAGCCTTCCAGGGGCTGCCTCCTTGCAGAGCCTGGCTCACTTGAACCTCAGCTGCTGGGTTAGGAAGGGCAGGTCCTGCCTGACCAACCTGATCTCCTTCCATGATCAGGTGACCCACCTGGTGGATGTGGGGCAGGCTGTGGATGTGGTCTGCCTGGACCTCAGCAAGGCCTTTGACACCGTCCCCCACAGCAAACTCCTGGCCAAGCTGGCAGCCCATGGCTTGGACAGGATCACACTGAGTTGGGTTAGGAACTGGCTGGAGTGCCGAGCCCAGAGAGTGATGGTGAATGGTGCCACAGCCAGCTGGCAGCCAGGCACCAGTGGTGTGCCCCAGGGATCAGTGCTGGGCCCCATGCTCTTCAACATCTTTATTGATGATCTGGATGAGGGGATTGAGTCCATCATCAGTAAATTTGCAGATGACACCAAGCTGGGGGCAGGAGTTGATCTGCTGGAGGGCAGAGAGGCTTTGCAGAGGGACCTCGACAGGCTGGACAGATGGGCAGAGGCCAAGGGCAGGAGATTGAACACATCCAAGTGCCAGGTGCTGCACTTTGGCCACAACAACCCCAGGCAGTGCTACAGGCTGGGGGCAGAGTGGCTGGAGAGCAGCCAGGCAGAGAGGGACCTGGGGGTGCTGGTTGATTGTGGGCTGAACATGAGCCTGCAGTGTGCCCAGGCAGCCAAGAAGGCCAATGGCATCCTGGCCTGCAGCAGGAACAGTGTGGCCAGCAGGAGCAGGGAGGTCATTGTGCCCCTGTACACTGCACTGCTGAGGCCACACCTTGAGTCCTGTGTCCAGTTCTGGGCCCCTCAGTTTAGGAAGGATGTTGTCTTGCTGGAACGTGTCCAGAGAAGGGCAACAAAGCTGGGGAGGGGTTTGGAACACAAGCCCTGTGAGGAGAGGCTGAGGGAGCTGGGGTTGCTTAGCCTGGAGAAGAGGAGGCTCAGGGGAGACCTTCTTGCTCTCTACAACTACCTGAAGGGAGGTTGTAGCCAGGCAGAGGTTGGTCTCTTCTCCCAGGCAGCCAGCACCAGAACAAGAGGACACAGTCTCAGGCTGCGCCAGGGCAGGTTTAGGCTGGAGGTTAGGAAGAAGTTCTACACGGAGACAGTGATTGCCCATTGGAAGGTGCTGCCCAGGGAGGTGGTGGAGTCACCATCACTGGAGGTGTTCAGGAGGAGACTCGATGGGGTGCTTGGTTGCATGGTTTAGTTGTTTAGGTGGGTTGGATTGGTTGATGGGTTGGACACGATGATCTTGAAGGTCTCTTCCAACCTGGTGTATTGTGTTGTATTGTAAAGGACAGCTCAGGCTGCCTGGCTCTGAGTGACCTCTGTTAGTTCTCACTGAAGGGTGGTTACAAGGCTTCCTGAAAGACCAAGCCTGTGTCAACATTTGGGGGGGATGCTGCTTGTGCATTTTCAGAGGGTCAGAGTCACCAAGGCTGGGAAAGACCATCAAGTCCAACCCTATCCCAGCTCCCATGGCCACTAAACCATATCCTGGAGCACCACAGCTGCAGCTTCCTCCAGGCATGGGGATTCCACCACCTCTCTGGACAGCCTGTTCCAACCTCTCACCACTCTCTCACTCAAGGAGTTTTTCCTCATGCTCATCCTGACCCTTCCCTGGCACAGCTCCACCTCATTGCCTCTCCTCCTATTGCTGGTTACCTGGGAGAAGAGGCCAAGCCCAGCCTCCCTCCAGCCTCCTTTCAGGGAGTCAGGTGTGCTCTCATTGCACATCTCCTGCAGTCTCCTGGCCTGGGCAGGCCTGTGGGTTTTGCAGACCTGTAGAGAGACAAGGCCAGTGGCAGAGAACACTTTGGCTTTTTGGTGGAGCTAGCAGAGCTGCACATATTTTTTACTCCCAATGCAGTTTCTTTTCAGTGCAATGGAAGGAGCCCCCCGACTTCTGAGGCTTCCAGCATTTGGCTCCCTGGAGGGCTTTGCTGCTTGTTGCCCTGGCTTCACCCCTTGGAGAAGCTTGGGGTAGTCCCAAAGCCTATGCCTGGGTCACAGGAACCAGAGCAGACTGGAATCCAGGAGGTTTCAGGTGCATGGAAGAGAGGTGAGGCAAACTGCTGCTCTCAGGGATGAGCTGGAAGCAGCGTGAAGCACAGGGAAGGCTCAGCCTGCTGTGCCAAAGGAGGTGAAGGGAAATGTTTGGTATCATCTGTGTCCTCTTCCTCTGCCACTCTAGGCTTTAAAAGCCTCTGCAAGTGTCCAGTGAAGGAAAGTGATGTCTGCTCTTGCCTTCTCATCTTTAGGGCTATGTCTCCCCTCCCTGAGCTGCCTGACCTTCTTTTCCAGAGGCTCCTCTGAGGTCACCATATGGTTTCCTTCTCTGTTCTTCCCTCTTAACACTTCTGAGGCTTGAAGCAGCTAACAATGACATTATCTTCAAGGTTCTGGGTATCTCAGGGGTGAGTGCTCTGAGACAGGAGCCCTGTCAAGCTGCTTTAGCTCACTGCTCACTTTCTGTAGCCATGAAGATGTTTGTTTGTGCTGTTTGGGCTTCTCAGCCATTAAGGCAGCTCACCCTCAGGTGCAGTCTTCAGAAGCTCCAGGATCACAGCATGTCAGGGCTTGGGAGGGACCCAAAGAGATCATCAAGTCCAACCCCCACCCAGAGATCCTGCATCTTCTATCCTCCCATCTTTCCAAGGCTGCTGAGAGCCACAGCAGTGGGGAGTAATGGGCAGGTGTCAATGTCAGATGGCTTTACAGCTTTTTACTTTGGGAGGCAGAGTCTGGGGCCAGATTTAGCCTCACAGTGTATTAGGGGCATCCTAGAAGGGGAGAAGGAACAGGCAGGTAGAAGATCTGCTGAGCCCAGGCTGGTGCCTGCCTCCATCTCTGCAGTCAGTTCTAAAGCTGGTGGCTACCCAGGCATCCCAGGGGTATCCAGCAAACAAACTCTGCTGCTGCTTGTGCTACTCACTGCCAGTGGTGCCTGCAGCTGAAGGGGCACAGCCACGTGTCCAGACATGGGAGACAAGAAAGATGGAGTCACAGAATCATAGAAAAGGTTGGGAAAGACCTTGAAGGTCACTGAGTCCAACCCTAACCCAACTACCATGACCACTAAACCACATTAAGCTGCTTCAGTTCCTGACCACCCAACCTTCCCCCTCCATGAGGGAGGGTCTGTGAGCTGCACTGCCTGTGGTGCTTGGGAGTTAAAGGTGGGGAATTGGGAGGTCATTAACCCTTCTTCAGGAGGTGTGCAGGACTTCAGCATTCAGGGCTCACTCAGCACTGACAGTGGAGCAGCTTCTCTACTTGCTTCTGACTTCCTGCTGCAGTGGTCACATTGCAGAGCTCTGTGGAGGCAGGACAAGCACTAGGGCTCTGCAGACACAGGGACATAGCAGCACTGCCCTGTCAGCTCAGAGCTCTGCATGGATATGCTCCTCAATTAACACCCTGCCTTCAGTTCATGCTGCTGAGGCCACTTTACAGGATGTTTCTCTCAAGCCCTGTGAGGAGAGGCTGAGGGAGCTGGGCTTGCTTAGCCTGGAGAAGAGGAGGCTCAGGGGAGACCTTCTTGCTCTCTCCAACTCCCTGAAGAGAGTTGTAGCCAGGTGGGGGTTGGTCTCTTCTCCCAGGCAGCCAGCACCAGAACAAGAGGACACAGTCTCAAGCTGTGCCAGGGGAGGTTCAGGCTGGCTGTTAGGAAGAAGTTCTTCCCAGCCAGAGAGACTGGCCATTGGGATGTGCTGCCCAGGGAGGTGGTGGAGTCCCCATCCCTGGAGGTGTTCCAGAGGGGATTGGATGTGGCACTTGGAGCCATGGATTAGTTGTCAGGAGGTGTTAGGTATTAGGTAAGGGGTTGGACTTGATGATCTCTGAGGTCCTGTCCAACCTGGTTGACTCTCTGATTCTATGAGTCCTTTGTTTCATCAGAGCTGGTTTTCAGCTGGATGATCAAGCTGACCATACTCCCTGCACATCTTCCCAGGCTTAAACCTGGAACAAAGAAGAGCCCATGGCCAAGGGCAAGAGCAGGGACAGCTCCCTTCAGCCTCTGGTTTCATGTTAGCCTGCACCAGCTGTGAGGCTGCACCACAGGGAGAGGTAGCCAGCAATGAGTTCTCACCCAGGACTGTGTTACCAGGCAGGCTGGGCTTGTTCCCTAAGCCCCAGCAAAAAAAAACCCTCAACAACACAGATTCCTCTTCAGAAAGAGCCCAGAGGGACTGGCTGAGGCACTTGGTGCCATGGTTTAGTTGATGAGACGGTGCTGGGTGATAGGTTGGGCTTGATGGTCTCCAAGGTCTTTTCCAACCTGGTTAATTCTATTCTGAAGAGTCACTTCTTCCCTCCCATGGAGCTGGCAAGATGGAAGTGTTCCAGCCCTAAAACACAGGCACACAAAGCCATCCAAAGCCTTGGGCCACCAAAAGGAACTGCAGGAAAGAGGAACAGCTGCTCATACTCTCTCACACTGGTTAGGGAGAAGGAGCATCATCCACTCACTCTGTTCTGGTCATCACTACTCTGCTGTTCCTCTGATGCACCTCAGAGCAGAGACTAGAGGCGAAACACAAACCAGTAAAGCCAAGCATTAGCATTCCAGCCCTGTGGCCAGGATCCTGAGCTAGGATTAGCAGCCAGCACTTCTGGTTCCCTGAATGACCCTGGCCAAGTTGCTCATGGCCCTGTTTCCATTTGATTTCCAGCAGCTGCAGGGAGGAAACAGTGCAAACAGGAGAGCTTGGATTTGTCTGAAGCCTTTAGGATTAGGGAGTTCCTCAGCTGATGGCTGCTCAGCCTCAGACACCTTTTACAGAGACTCTCCACAGTGTCTCACACCACAACATGCTTTGACATTTCAGGGGTGGTTTAATGTGATCCAGCTGTGCTGCCTCTTGGCACAGCAGCAGTTGTGTTTAAACTACTTCTATTTCCACACACACCCCCTTTAAAAAAGTCTCTCTGAAGACTCTTTCCAGTGCTTGTCAGAGAAGGTCTCAATGGTGTCCTGTAGTACTGGGGGTCCCCATACTCAGGTTTAGGTCTCTGGTCTCACACTGAAGCCCAAGTTATGTATCCCATCTGTAGAGTCATAGAATGGGTTGGGCTGGAAGGGAGCTCCAAAGAGCATCCAGCCCAACCCCCTGCACCCAGCAGGGACATCCTCCACCACAGCAGCTTGCTCACAGCCTTCTCCAGCCTCCCCTTGAACAGCTCCAGCCATCCAGCCATGGAGCCTCAGCTCCCCCCTGGGCAACCTGGTGCAGTGTGGCAGCAGCCTCCTGGGGCAGAACTTGTTCCTCACAGCCAATCTCCATCTGCTCTGCTCTCCTTTCAAACCCTTGCCCCTGCTGCTGTCCCTGCAGGCCTTTGGGCACAGTCCCTCTGCAGCCTTCTTGCAGCCCCTTCAGGTCCTGGCAGGCTGCTGTGGGGTCTGCCTGGAGCCTTCTCTTCTGCAGGCTGCACACCCCCAGCTCCCTCAGCCTGGCCTCAGCAGAGTTTCTCCAGCTATCTGATCATCTTTGTGTCCCTCCTCTGGAGCCTCTCCACCAGGTCCATGTCCTTCCTGTGCTGAGGGCTCCAGAGCTGGACACAGCCCTGCAGGTGAGGTCTCCCCAGAGCAGAGCAGAGGGGCAGGATCCTCTCTCTCCAGCTCTGGCCACACTGCTTTGGCTGCAGCCCAGGCTGCCCTTGGCCTTCTGTGCTGCCAGTGCCCATTGCTGCCTCCTGCCCAGCTTCTCCCCCACCAGCACCCCTAAGTCCTCCTCAAGGCTGCTCTCAAGTGCAGGTCTAGACTCACAGTGAGCATCCTGTAAGCCAGAATGGGCTGTTGAAACTAAATCTCAAATGCCACCTTGGCAGGGGCACATGAAAACAGGCAGCTCAAGATAGTAGTGGTCAGAAATTCTTTCCCAGAGGCTTTTGACTTGGAATGTGAGGAGTTTAAAGCAACATGTTGCAGGTTGTAACAGAACACTTGGAACACTTTTCCCCTCTTTCCCCTGGGTGGCCATGGAGTCATTCATCAGGCTCTCCTCCCCACTTACTTGGCTGTGCAGGGGCAGTATCCTGGTGATCTTGTGTGTGTTTTATTAAGGGCTAGCAGGTTTTCACATCCCATGGAGTGCTCCAGAAGAGAAATGTTCTGCTAATGTGGACACACAGAGATGAGGTGGTGGGCAGCAGTGTGGAAACATTCCCCCCCCCACCCTCTTCTCCATCCACTCAGAGGAGGGGGGAAGAATTTACCACAGGTTATTAAGGGGAGTGCAACAGACTCTCACAGACAGCCACAGGGAAAAAGAGAGACCCAGAGAGGTGGAAACTGCTGCTTCCATCAACCCCTTGGACTGGTACAGCTAGAAGCAGCCTCTCCTGCAGTGCTCTGCCTTAAGGCTGATGTGTGGATGAGGTGGTGGTCACTGAAGTCTTGGAAGTGCTGGGCAGTGTGAGAGCTGAGGCTCTGCATTGTTACTTCAGCATTCTTGGTCCTCTGAGTTCAGAATGCAGCCAGACCTTGATAATGCCTGCCAGGTGAGCTCTCTGCAGGCAGCACACACTTCAGCCAGGGCTTGGCCCAGACCCCTGCTAACAGCAGCAGAGAGGATTTGTGTTAAGGGTAAAAATCCAGAGTGCCTGAGGCGGGAAAGGACCTTAGAGATCATCTTCAACCTCCTCTCTTAGCTCCACTCAGCTGCTCAAGGCCTCAGCCAGCCTGGCCTTCAGCACCCCCAGCAAGGAGGCAGCCACAGCCTCCCTGGGCAGCCTGTGCCAGGCTCTCACCAGCCTCACACTCAACAACTTCTTCCTCAGCTCCAAACCATTGCCCCTTGGCCTGGCTCCAGACCCCCTCAGCCAAAGTCTCTCTGCAGCCTTCCTGCAGGATCCCTTCAGCTGCTGGCAGGCAGCTCTGAGCTGCCCCTGGAGCCTTCTCTTCTGCAGGCTGAGCACCCCCAGCTCCCTCAGCCTGTCAGCTGCTGAGCTAAGAGGGAAGAAATAGCAAAGCAGGCTCCTGACAAAGGTTCCTGGGTGTGTGGCACAGAGGAATGCTGCAGTGTCTGTAGGGCTCACAGCAGGCTGCAAACTGATTCTCTCAGGGGCACATGAAGGCCAGCAGCACTCAGGGCCTATCTGTGCCTGCAGCTGGCTGCAGACATATCTAAGCTTTCCAGCAGCAAGTGCTGGTGAGCCCTGGGGCAGTGGGCCCTTGGGGCATGCATGGGCTCCAAAATTGTTCATTCCACCCCAAAAGAAGTAGCCATGGAAAGAGAAGCATCCTTATCCCCCCTCCAGCCTCTGTTGATAATGAGGATTGTTCCAACACAGCTTCAGGACCCTGCCCTTGGTCTTGTTGAACCTCAGGAGGTTCACCTCTCCAGCTTGTCCAGGTCCTTCTTGTGTGTCAACAGCACTGGGTGAGGCTGGCTGCAGGATAAAATGAAACCTTTCTTACCTTTTTCCAGGCTGTCCATTTTGAAGTGCAAGTGAAGAAGTTCAGTCTGGAGAGAAGGCTCCCAGGAGACCTTCTTGTGGCCTTCCAGGATCTGCAGGGGGCTCCAAGAAAGCTGGGGAGGGACTTTTGAGGGGGTCAGGGAGGGATAGGACTTGGGGGGGGATGGAAAAAAACTAGAAGTGGGGAGATTGAGCTTGGCTGTGAGGAAGAAGTTGTTGCCCAGGAGGGTGGTGAGAGCCTGGCAGAGGTTGCCCAGGGAGGTGGTGGAAGCCTCCTGCCTGGAGGTGTTTGCAGCCAGGCTGGCTGTGGCTGTGAGCAACCTGCTGCAGTGTGAGGTGTCCCTGGCCATGGCAGGGGGGTTGGGACTGGCTGCTCCTTGAGGTCCCTTCCAGCCCTGACCATTCTGTGAGTCTAAATCCTGATGGCTGATAGAATGCCAGGCTGGAAGGGACCCCAGGCATCCTCTGCTCATCATCTCCTCTTAAAATCTGGGCTTCATTCTTTCCTCCTCACCTGAAGAACAGGTGAGCCTTTCTTTCAGTTCTTCCATGCTCCTGACCCTCTCAAACAGCTCTGAACATCAAGGGGCACTCACTTCCAATGCCAATTCATGTAAGCCCCAAGACAGGAGCTGCCAGTGTAACCCTGGTCTCTCTCTATCCTCTTTCAGACAGGATATTGGTAGTAGGAGCCTCTGCCATGACACAGCACTGAAGCACATGTTGGTGCTGCCACTGACCTGGGGCTCAGCTGCAGAGTTTCACTCTGCATTGGTTCCCTGTGCTGGTGTAGCTCAGGTCTCAGATCCACTTTCAGGCAAGAAATAGCTGCAACAGTGCAAGCTGTCAGCAGCCAAGCTGTTGTTGTTGTGCTGCTGCCAGAGGTGAGCACAACCACATGTCCCACCTCCTCTTCTGCTGAATCAGCAAAGCAAAATGAGGCTCCAGCCAGGCTGCTGCAGTGCAGTAACAGAGCTGAAATCATAGACTCACAGGATTGTCAGGGCTGGAAGGGACCTCAAGGCTCAGCCAGTCCCACCCCCTGCCATGGCCAGGGACACCTCACACTGCAGCAGGTTGCTCACAGCCACAGCCAGCCTGGCTGCAAACACCTCCAGGCAGGAGGCTTCCACCACCTCCCTGGGCAACCTCTGCCAGGCTCTCACCACCCTCCTGGGCAACAACTTCTTCCTCACATCCAAGCTCAATCTCCCCACTTCTACTTTTGCTCCATCCCCAGTCCTATCACTCCCTGACCCCCTCAAAAGTCCCTCCCCAGCTTTCCTGTAGCCTGGCACAGCTTGAGACTGTGTCCTCTTGTTCTGGTGCTGGCTGCCTGGGAGAAGAGACCAACTCCCTCCTGGCTCCAACCTCCCTTCAGGGAGTTGCAGAGAGCAAGAAGGTCTCCCTGAGCCTCCTCTTCTCCAGCCTAAGCAACCCCAGCTCCCTCAGCCTCTCCTCACAGGGCTGTGCTCCAGACCCCTCCCCAGCTTTCTTGCCCTTCTCCAGCCAGCTCCTACCCCAGCTCAGAGTGCTGCTGCCCAAGCCAGGGGCTGACAGCTTGGCCAGGAGTTTGCTGTGGGGGATGGTGTCAGAGGCCTTGCTGAAGTGCAGGCAGACTACAGAGCTTGAGTTAGGAATGAGCTGCACTGAGTGCTGTAGCACTCAACCCAGAGGAAGCTGAGGAAGACTCTCCTGGACAAACCAAAATGTGATGGCTTATCTGCCACTGCCTTTGCAGCATGGGAACATTGCCAGCCAGCATCCCTCAGCTGCCTCCCCTGCTGTGCTCTGCTGCAGCCAGGTAATCTGCACACCCCAGCCGTGCCTCTGTACTCCTGCTTGCACCAAGCAAGCTGCAGGAGCGTTCCCAGCCTTGCTTAGGCACTCAGTGCCACTAAGAGCTGCCTTTGGCCACTGCTTTGCCTTGCTCTTGCTCTCATCTCGCTTGTCCTCGCTCCTGAGGCCTCTGCTGGCAGCACTGTGCGTGCTGAAGCTGCTGAAAGGCTGCAGCTGAATCACTGTGAGCCAAACCCATTGCAGTGCACAGCCTGGGAGTTGTCTCCAACCAGCAGTGATGCATTGGCATCACAGAGTGAGCAGAGCTGCCTGCTGTGAACGGCTCTGCTGCCTCTATCCTGCTGGGGCAGAGCTCTCTTGGCACACTGCAGGAGCTTTCCCTAGCAGGCTGCAGTTGTTACACCAAGCACACACCACCCAGGCTGGAAACAGGGTGTGTGTGGGGGAAATACTCAGTGGGAGGTTTTTAGTGGTGCTAGAGTCATGGTGTTCACCTCTCCTTTGCTGGCTGTGGGAGCAGGTCAGGTCACTCAGCTCGTGGCCTCTCTAGCCTGAAGGCAAAGCCCTGAGTGTATCTGAGTAGATCTCCTCAAACTCCCTAGAGGTTAAGCTAGAGAGGCTGCAGAAGATGCTGCCAGGTGGGTCCCTAGGAGCTGCAAAGCCTGCAGCAGCATGCAGGTAAAAGTTTGCAGAGCTGTTCACACCAAGCTCCTGGCCTGGCTCCAGACCCCCTCAGCCAAAGTCTCTCTGCAGCCTTCCTGCAGGATCCCTTCAGCTGCTGGCAGCAGCTCTGAGGTGCCCCTGGAGCCTTCTCTTCTGCAGGCTGAGCACCCCCAGCTCCCTCAGCCTGTGCTCCCAGCAGAGCTGCTCCAGCCCTGGGAGCATCTTTGTGGCCTCCTCTGGCCTCACTCCAGCAGCTCTGTGTCCTTCTGTTGCTGGGGACCCCAGAGCTGGAAGCAGGATTGGAGGGGAGGTGTGAGCAGAGCAGAGCCCAGGGGCAGAATCCCCTCTCCTGCCCTGCTGCCCACACTCCTCTGCCTGCAGCCCAGACTCCAGTTTATCATCGGGGGTCTCAAGTGCAAACAACTTTACCTTCCTCCCCAAACCCTCTCCCTGCCTTTGAGACGATGCAGATTAATTGAATGAAGACAGCTGACAGCCACACTTCAGCATAAAGGTGTCAAGTGAATTATTCATGAGCTCCTTTCTCTCCAAAGCACTCCAGCTGCTTTACCTCATTGTCAAATGGCAAAGGAAAGTCGCAGCGTTGTGTGGCAGTGCAGCTGCTGCTTTGAACAGCATCTCTTTACCCCCTCACACTGGCAGCCAGCAAGATTCCCAGCCCCAGCACTCCAGTGGCAGAAGCAAAAGACCACCAGGACTGGGCAAAGAGCCACACTGGAGAGAAACAGAGATAAGTGATACCATCAGCACTGTGAGGAAGTCAAGATCCAGCTCTTTGTAGGTGCTTCATCTTCTGCAGTCAGGGTCTTGGAGCAGCAGTGAGCAAATGGAGCAGCTGAGCTTTCCTCACCACCACCGCTGAAGTCTCCTTTCTTTAGCACTTGGCTGGGCTTTGCTGGGCCTGGCTGCAGAGCAGGCCTGTCACTTGTGTGCTGTGTTGATACTCCTGAGGAACCCCCTGCAGGCAGCACTGCTGCAGTGAGCACAACAGGCTGCACTAGAGCTCGTTTCAGAGCCCAGATCATAGAATGCTTCAGATTAGAAGGGACCTTGAAGATCATCCAGCTCCAACCCCTCTGCCATGGGCAGGGACACCTCCCACCAGCCCAGCTTGCTCAAGGCCTCATCCAGCCTGGCCTTGAACACCCCCAGGCAGGAGGCAGCCACAGCCTCCCTGGGCAACCTGTGCCAGAGTCTCCCCAGCCTCACTGGGAAGAATTTCTTCCTCCTCTCCAGTCTCAATCTGCCCTCCTCAAGCTTCAGTCCATTCCCTCTCATCCTATCGCTCCCAGCCCTTGGCAAAAGTCCCTTCCTGGCTTCCTTGTATCTCCCTTCAGCTCCTGGCAGGCTGCTCTGAGGTCTCCCTGGAGCCTTCTCTTCTCCAGGCTGAACACCCCCCAGCTCCCTCAGCCCTTTGATCATCTTGGTGTCCCTCCTCTGGAGCTGCTCCATCAGCTCCATGTCCTCCCTGTGCTGAGGGCTCCAGAGCAGGCTGCAGCACTGCAGGTGAGGTCTCAGCAGTGCAGGATCCCCTCCATTCCCTTACTATTTGGCAGGTCCTGATGAATAACAACTAATTCATCTTCCCTTTGATTTCTCAGCCTTTGTGCCCATCACAGCCAGCAAGGGCACTGTGTGGGCTGTCTCACCTGGGACCTAAGTGTGCAGCACTTCACTTCAGATCTCAGCACCTATTTTGGGGGGGGAGGGGGACAGGCTGTTTTAGCTGCAGCACCCTAACACACTGACCTCTGTCCTCAGCCACCATCCTCAGTTATCAAACCAAAGGAGCCTGTAACCATGTGATCACAATCTTTAAGGCTCAAACTGAAAGATGAGAAAATACATCATCATTAAAACAATATATATATATATATGTAAAATAGTCTCTTCAGTGCAGAAGTAGATTGCAATTAGTCCTAATTAATTCTGGTGCTGCTGAGATTGGGATCTGCTTTAATATAGCTCTGCCTTGCCAACTCGATGCTAATTTCTTCCTCCAGAGCATGAGAAGGTTTTGCTGAGTTTTGATTTAATGACACAGGACTGAGCTGATCACTGCTTGAGCAGCTGCAAGGATTCTGCTCTGCTGGGAGCACAGGCTGAGGGAGCTGGAGGTGCTCAGCCTGCAGAGGAGAAGGCTCCAGGGGCACCTCAGCTCTGCTGGGAGCACAGGCTGAGGGAGCTGGGGGTGTGCAGCCTGCAGAGGAGAAGGCTCCAGGGGCAGCTCAGAGCTGCTGCCAGCAGCTGAAGGGATCCTGCAGGAAGGCTGCAGAGAGACTTTGGCTGAGGGGGTCTGGAGCCAGGCCAAGGGGCAATGGTTTGGAGCTGAGGCAGAGCAGGGGCAGAGTGGAGCTGAGGAAGAAGTTGTTGAGTGTGAGGCTGGTGAGAGCCTGGCACAGGCTGCCCAGGGAGGCTGTGGCTGCCTCCTTGCTGGGGGTGCTGAAGGCCAGGCTGGCTGAGGCCTTGAGCAGCTGAGTGGAGCTGAGAGGTTTCCCTGGGCATGGAGGGGAGCTTGGAGGGGATGAGCTCTGAGCTCCCTTCCAGCCTGAGGCACTCTGTCATTCCTTGACCTGCTGTAACTGTCAGACTTAGCATCTCACTGCCCAGCTCTGGGATCTTCTTTGCAGAAATCTCCTAACTCTCTGCATGTGACCTCCCAAACTGGCTTTGGATTTTCAGGGATCAGCTATGAGCTGGGGGTGTTCAGGCCTTGAGCAGCTGAGTGGAGCTGAGAGGTGTCCCTGGGCATGGAGGGGAGCTTGGAGGGGATGAGCTCTGAGCTCCCTTCCAGCCTGAGCCATTCTGTGATTCCATGATTATGCTTGGTGCTAAACTCCATAGGTGATCCGAAGTTACAAGTGAGTGCTTCTTGAACTGGAGCAATACTTTGCTGCCCACTTGGGAAGCCAGTGCTTCTGGAAAGACAGACAGACTGATTTCTTCCATCACTGGACTACAGAAAACAAGACAAATGATGAAGCTACCAAGGAAGGAGAAGCCTCCTCTGGAGCCATCCACTCTGACCCCAGCCTGTAGCACTGCCTGGGGTTGTTGTGGCCAATGTGCAGCACCTGGCACTTGGATGTGTTCAATCTCCTGCCCTTGGCCTCTGCCCATCTGTCCAGCCTGGCAAGGTCCCTCTGCAGAGCTCTCCTGCCCTCTAACAGATCAACTCCTGCCCCCAGCTTGGTGTCTCTGCAAACTTACTGATGATGGACTCCATCCCCTCCTCCAGATCATCAGTAGAGATATTGAACAGGCTGGGGCCCAGCACTGATCCCTGGGGCACACCACTGGTGCCTGGCTGCCAGCTGGCTGTGGCACCATTCACCACCACTCTCTGGGCTCAGCCTGTAAAGCCCTGTAAAGCCTTTGGTCTCCAGCTGGGCTCTTTTAGGACAGACTAATCCTGAGTTTGACTGCAGTGTTCTTGCACCTGAATGAGGGGACTGCAGCTCTCAGTGCTGGGCAGGAGTGGTGGTGTCAGGAACATTTGCACACCACCTAACTGCCCAAGCACTGCAGAGCAGCTGCACATCCTCGTGGCCCAGCTCCAGTTGTTTTCCTCATGTTGGGGCCAGGAGCAGCTGAGGTGCCACACCCCGGGAGTAAACAGGAAAGGCTGCATCTCTAGCTTTGTTCTGCAGCCCTGCCTGAGCAGGGGAGACACAGGACACCACCAGGCAGATCCATGCAGGCAGCTTCAGCTCCTCAGGGCTCTGCCCAGAGCTGACCAAGACAGCAGGCAGGAGAATCATAGAACGGTCTGGGTTGGAAGGCACCTCCAAAGCTCCTCCAGTCCAGCCCCCTGCAGTCAGCAGGGACATCCTCCACCAGATCAGGCTGCCCAGAGCTCTGTCCAGCCTCACCTTGAGTATCTTGTAGCAGGGCACCTGGGCAAGTTCCTGCTGACTCCACCTGGGCAGCACATCCCAATGGCCAATCTCTCTTGCTGGCAAGAACTTCTTCCTAACAGCCAGCCTGAACCTCCCCTGGCACAGCTTGAGACTGTGTCCTCTTGTTCTGCTGCTGGGGGCCTGGGAGAAGAGACCAACTCCCACCTGGCTACAGCCTCCCTTCAGGGAGTTGCAGAGAGCAAGAAGGTCTCCCCTGAGCCTCCTCTTCTGCAGGCTAAGCAACCCCAGCTCCCTCAGCCTCTCCTCACAGGGCTGTGCTCCAGACCCCTCCCCAGCTTTGTTGCCCTTCTCTGGACACCTTCCAGTAGCTCAACATCTTTCCTAAACTGAGGGGCCCAGAACTGGACACAAGTCACCACAGCCCAGTGCCACTCACACTTGCTAGCCTGGACTCCAGAAGGCTAACAGCCATCAGGCTTCACCTGAGCCTGCCAGCTCAGGCATGGGCAGCTGTACCACCTGGATTTGGGAGCTGGCAGGTCTGGCTCCTGCATGGCATCTCTGAAGGCCTTGAGCAGCTGAGTCCAGCTGAGAAGTGTCCCTGCCCATGGTGGGGAGCTTGGAGCTTGGAGATGATGAGGTCCCTTCCATCCTGAGCCATTCCGTGATTCTGTGAACTTAGCAACTGTGTTGTGCAGCTCAGCTGTCTGTAGAGAAAAAAGAGATAACTTCTGACCCATCTCATCAACTGCTGCATTTCAGCAGTTTGCTTCCTATCAGTCAGGCTGAGCCCAGAGAGTGGTGGTGAATGGTGCCACAGCCAGCTGGCAGCCAGGCACCAGTGGTGTGCCCCAGGGATCAGTGCTGGGCCCCAGCCTGTTCAATATCTTCATTGATGATCTGCAGGAGGGCATTGAGTCCAGCATCAGTAAGTTTGCAGATGACAGCAAGCTGGGGGCAGGAGTTGATCTGTTAGAGGGTGGGAGAGCTCTGCAGAGTCTTGCTTCAAACCTAACAGAGATAACAAATGTGCACATCCATTCTTTTCAAACTCCACAGGAAGCTGTTGTTTTGGGACAAAAAAGTGCCAGGGACTGTGATAAGAATTTCATGGACACCACCCTGGAAAATTCCCTTCCTGGTCACAGTGGAGTTGTGATCCTCATAGAATCAACCAGGTTGGAAACGACCTCAGACATCACCAAGTCCAACCTATGACCTAACACCTAACACCTCCTGACAACTAAATCATGGCTTCAAGTGCCACATCCAAGCCTGCCTTGAACCCCTCCAGGGATGGGGACTCCACCACCTCCCTGGGCAGCACATTCCAATGTCCAACAACTCCCTCTGTGAAGAACTGACCAAGACATGCTGCACATCAGAAAGGAAAGCAATTCAAGGATTTATTGTTTGCTAAGGGGGGAAACTAACAACAACAACAAAAAGTAGTGTAAACTGTACTGAGATCTGACTTATCAGAGTGTGGGGGATCTGTGTGTGGTCCTCCTTCCTCCCCACCCAAATAAGGCAGTGATTTACTCTCAAGCCAGGCAGCAGCAGTCCTGCAGACAACTGTGTGAGCGTGTGTGGCAGCAAGACTGAAGCCCTGGTGAAGAATATACTGTTTGCAGAGATGTGCCAGAAGGAGCCACAGCACCAGAGAGTGCCAGGGGCTGGAAGGGAGCTCCAGAGAGCAGCCAGGCCAAGCCCCCTGCCAGAGCAGCAGCACCCAGGGCAGCTCACACAGCAACACCTCCAGCTGCCTTTGCAATGCCTCCACACAAGGAGACTCCACAACCTCTCTGGCCAGCCTGCTCCAGCCCTCTCCCACCCTCACAGCCAAAAAGCTTTCCCTCCTCTTCCCCTGGCACCCCCTCTGCTCCAGCTGCCACCCAGTGCCCCTTGTGCTGTCCGTGGCCATCCCTGATGGCCTGTGTTACCATGAAGTGCCCCCCAGCACTGAGCTCACACTCCCTCACATGCACTGTGAAGGATGCAAGGACTGGCAGTGCCACTGCACCAGGCACACTGCACTGTATGAAGTGGCTCTGGCACCTAGGGTGGATCTAAAGCCCCTCTGGGGTCAGCAGTGTAACTCAGGGTAGCTGGCACTGCTGAAGGACTCCTGCCATTCAGAGGTGGCAAGCAAGCACCTGAGCACCCCTGCACCCCCAAAAGTGCACTCCTGCCCACAGGGTGTTCAGCTCACCCCATTAATAAGCTCACACTCACTTGGCAGAAATCAGAGGCATGGATTTCCCCTGCCCTCCTTCAGCTCCTGGGGCTTCACTTCTGTAGTGTCTTGGAAACAACGTGCTTGAGGGGACAAAATTGGGGTGGACTGTTCAGACCACAGCCTCTGGGCTGTTTCAGAGGAGAGGGGATGTCCCTGGAGGTGTTTAAGAAGAGACTGGGATGAGGCACTTAGTGCCATGGTCTAGCTGATTAGATGGGGTTGGGTGATCTGTGGGACTTGATGATCTTGGAGGGCTCTTCCCAACCTGGCTGATGCTGTGTGATTCTGAGAAAGGAATGCAAGCTTTGCATTTCCCAACCCCAGAGCAGATGGTTCTGTTTGCAGTAAGGTGTGGCTGGTAAACCAGATCAGTCTGTTCTGGGACACTGGGTGTATCCAGTGTCTTCCTGCCATGCTTCACCCTGGGAGCACTTGCGGCGGGTGGAAAGAGGGTGTTGGAGAAGGGAGAATTGGTGGTGATGAGGCATTAGCATCCTAAGTACTGAACTGGTCAGATGAGCATATTGATGGCCAGCTGGAGAAGAGGGGGTGAGGGGAAGAGGAGGGAAAACCTTTTCCCTGTGATATTGATGGCCAGCTGGAGGCATTGCAAAGGCAGCTGGAGGTGCCAGGGGGCTTGGCCTGGATGCTCTCTGGAGCTCCTTGAACCCATGACAACTCTGAGGCTGCTGGATCTTTTCTGCTTTGTGCTGCTCTGTCCTGGTGTTTTAAACCTTTTCCCTGTGAGGGTGCTGCAGGCAGGGAAGATCTCCCTGGGAGGCAGGCTGGTCTTGGAGCTTGGGGCAGAGGAGCCTGTTGTGCTGGGGCTCAAGAGGTCAGGGCAGTCCTTGTGTGTGCAAGGACATTGGCAAAGAGCAGGGGAAGAGGAGGGAAAGCTTTTTGGCTGTGAGGGTGTTGGAGCAGGCTGGCCAGAGAGGTTGTGGAGCTCCTTGTGTGGAGGCCCAAAGGCAGCTGGAGGTGTTGCTGTGGGAGCTGCTGGGTGCTGCTGCTCTGGCAGGGGGCTTGGCCTGGCTGCTCTCTGCAGCTCCCTTCCAACCCCTCTCACCCTGTGATCCTCAGGCACAGGCAAATGCACAGATTGTTGGCAGCATTTCCCTTTGCTTGTGGGCACAACACTTCTCTCATTCAAGTTGAGCAGCAGGGCAGCTGCTCTCCAGAAGTCAGTTTGAAGATACTTATCTATACAGCTCTCATGAGAATAGTGAGGTGAAGCCCTGCATCATCTCCCCGTGGCTGGCACCACATCCTCCAACTAGGATCTTGTACCTGTCTGAAGAGACACCAAGTGTCTAGCAACCTCTCAGGCATCTCCAAGCAAAGAACCTAGCAGGCCAGGAGTCACTCATTCTCTTCTCTGCAGAGACATCTCAGGAGGACTCACAGATTCTTCTGAGCTCTTGCAGATCTTTGGCACTAAGTTGGGCTGCAAGACTCAGACTCTTGAAGAGGTTTGGCCTCCTTTAAAAGGAGATGAAGTTCAAGATGAAAAAAACATGCCATCATCCAGTCCCCTGTCCTTCAAGGAACAAAGGTTTCTCCATAGCACTCCAACCCAGTATTTCCTAGTAAAATGACATGAAGTTATTAGGGAGCCACAAACAGCTCTGTTGGATGAGCCAGCAGTGTGCCCAGGTGGCCAAGAAGGCCAAGGGCATCCTGGCCTGCAGCAGGAACAGTGTGGCCAGCAGGAGCAGGGAGGTCATTGTGCCCTGTGCTCAGCACTGCTGAGGCCACACCTTGAGTCCTGTGTCCAGCTCTGGGCCCCTCAGGTTAGGAAAGATGTTGAGCTGCTGGAAGGTGTCCAGAGAAGGGCAAGAAAGCTGGGGAGGGGTCTGGAGCACAGCCCTGTGAGGAGAGGCTGAGGGAGCTGGGGTTGCTTAGCCTGCAGAAGAGGAGGCTCAGGGGAGACCTTCTTGCTCTCTGCAACTCCCTGAAGGGAGGTGGTAGCCAGGTGGAGGTTGGTCTCTTCTCCCAGGCACCCAGCACCAGAACAAGAGGACACAGTCTCAAGCTGTGCCAGGGGAGGTTTAGGCTGGAGGTGAGGAGAAAGTTCTTCCCAGCAAGAGAGATTGGCCATTGGGATGTGCTGCCCAGGGAGGTGGTGGAGTCCCCATCCCTGGAGGTGTTCAAGAGGGGATTGGATGTGGCACTTGGTGCCATAGTTTAGTAGTCATGAGGCCTGTGGTGACAGGTTGGACTTGATGATCTCTGAGGTCTCTTCCAACCTTATTGATTCGATGATGTACCCAGCCCTCCCACCTTGGCTGACGAGCTGGCTGTTAAGGAAGTACTCAGCCTCCAAGGGGAAGGTTCACAGTGTCACTGCTGTCAGGGGAGTCTTGTCTGCAGAAACAAGGGACTCTGTCCTCTCCCTGTCACAGCACAAACTACAGAGAACACAGGCAGATGCTTCTGTG
The DNA here is from genome assembly GCA_033816785.1 of Picus viridis. Classification (NCBI taxonomy): domain Eukaryota; kingdom Metazoa; phylum Chordata; class Aves; order Piciformes; family Picidae; genus Picus; species Picus viridis. The sequence goes on along the minus strand of CM066570.1, from coordinate 31,303,447 downwards.
TTAAACGAACGTGGCTGGCCCATTAGGACTCAATTCACAGGCATCACACCGCTGCAGCACCCACGCAGCGTCCTCCCTCCCCTTGTGTCTGGGGGAAATGGTTTCTGCTGCACTGCCTCTGCACAGCCCCCAGAGAGGGGCAGGGTGGCAACCCCGGGAGGGCTGAGAGGGGCACGGCAAAGATGAGATGGGTGAGATGGGTGGCACCCAGCCGGCTGAGAGCTTTCCATGCTGCCTCTGTGGTGCTGGGTGTCTGGGTGCCCATGGGTCTGCCCCGTGGCACAGTGACACTGCGTCCCCACCATGCAGCCAGTGGTGGCAAGTGCAGGTGGTCCAGGCTGAAGCTTAGAACCGCATCACAGGATGCTAGGGGTTGGAGGGGGCCCCCAAAGATCATCAAGTCCAACCCCTGCCAGAGCAGGACCAGAGAATCACAGAATTGTCAGGGTTGGAAAGGATCTCAAGGAGCAGCCAGTTCCACCCCCTGCCATGGCCAGGGACACCTCACACTGCAGCAGGTTGCTCACAGCCACAGCCAGCCTGGCTGCAAACACCTCCAGGCAGGAGGCTTCCACCACCTCCCTGGGCAACCTCTGCCAGGCTCTCACCACCCTCATGGCCAACAACGTCTTCCTCACAGCCAAGCTCAATCTCCCCACTTCTACTTTTGCTCCATCCCCCCAGTCCTATCCCTCCCTGACACTCTCAAAAGTCCCTCCCCAGCTTGCTTGTAGCTCCCTACAGACACTGAAAGGCCACAATGAGGTCACCTTGGAGCCTTCTCTTCTCCAGACTGAATAGCTCGAACTCCCTCAGTCTGTCTCCATAGCAGAGGAGCTCCAGCCCTCTGCTCATCCCCCGTGGCCCTTCTCTGGACACGCTCCAGCACAGGAATCAACTGAAGAGAGAAAGGAGGGGCGAAAAGAGAAGAGGAAAAGAACAAAACTAAAAAAGGGACGACAAACACAACAGGCGAGGGCGTGGGGGAGCCGCGGCCGGCGGGGAGCCCGGGCAGGGCCGCTGGGTGCGGGGCGAGCAGGGGCTGAGCAGGGCAGGCTGCGGGAGCGTCTCCCGGCGGCGGCGGCGGCGGCGGCGGCGGCGGCGCGGGGCCCGCACCGGCTGGGAGGTGGCGCCTGCACCTTCCCCGCCGCAGCGCGGTCCCGCCTCTCGCCCGCCCGTCCGCCGCCACCTCCCACCCCCTCACCGGCGGCCGCTGCCCCGCTGTGCGGCTCTGCCTGCACCACCCCGCGATGGAGCAGGGCCCGGCCGGGGGGTCCGGCGGCGCCGCCAGCACCGCCGGCAGCGGTGGAGTGCTCCTGGCGCTGAGCGAGAGCGAGCAGCAGCGCTACTCCGAGCTCTTCTCGCGGTGCTGCCCGCCCCCGAGGCGGCGGCGGGGGCAGCAGCGTGGGCGAGCTGTTCCGGGCCTCCCAGCTGCCCCGGACACGCTGCACCAGGTGGGGCAGGGGCGGCCGGCGGCGCTTGCAAGTTGCGGGGTGCGTGGGGCTGGGGGACGGAGGCGGGACGGGAGCCGCTCCCTCACAGCCCCGGGGGAGAGGGGCTGCGCCGGAAAGTTGGGGGCTGCGCGGCGGGCCGGGGCTCCGGCGCCCCCTGCGCCGCCCGCGGGGCCGGGACGAGCGGCGGCTCCGGGCGTAGTGCGGCGGCGGCGGCGTGCGGGCGGTGGAGCGGAGCGGGGCCGGAGCGGGGCAGCGGCTCCTCACCGCGGCAGCCTGCATGGCGGTGCCTGGGGCCGCTTTGTGTCCGCTTGCCGTTGGCAAACGAGCTCCTGGTACCTACCGGCAGCGTTCGGTAGCCGCGTTCCTGCTTCCCCCCACTGCTGTCCGGGACCGGCGGCGTGCCGTTCGGGCAGGCTTTGACACCGGAGTCACCGGAGCGGGCGTGTGGCGGTGCGGCTGGGTTGCGGTCTCCTGGGTCAGATCGGTAATGTCATTAAGTTCCTCCAAAGGATCCCGGAATACCGTGAAGGCAGCGGTGCTGGCGGAGAACGGGGGATGCGTATCGCTCCTGGCTTAACGCTGCTCACTGGGGAGGGGGCGCGGGGGTTGCTGGTGTATTTTTCGGTGGAAAAAAGGCCCAAACGACCCAACCCTGTAGGTGAAATGACTCCGGGGCCTGTGGATGTCTGTGCTTGGGAGCAAAGCCAGTGGGGTACGAAGGAGGAGGCTCTGCCAGCAGCAGAGCAGCTGGGTAGTGTCAGAGGTGCTCGACGCAGGCTGTGAGGCTTGGTTCTGAGGAAGTGCTTGGTCAGGGTAAGGAGAAGGCTTTGTGCTGTCCAGGGCAGAACCGGATCTGCGGTCTGGTCTTCTCCACCTGTGGATTAGCAATGTGAGTAACGTGCTGTAGTTGCATAATACTTCAGACAATAAGCTACAGAGAAGAAGGCTGTCCCTAGTTTACTTTTATTTGCAGGGATTCTGTCCTCCAGTAGTCTGTTTAATGAGGGAGAAAAAAAGTTAACCTCAAAAATGGGACCGGAGTTAGAGTTAAACCCAGGCACTGCCCCAAGGTAGTAAGTTCTTCTCCTGCTTTTCTGATAGCTGCCAGGTCACATTGTCAGGATTTCTACATTCCCAGGTGACTGTGAGGGAAAGTAAGGGTATTCCAAGAACATTTTTCCTCTCTTGTGCTGTTTACCCAGCCTGTGTTAGCAAAAGTGTTTATGAGCGCTGCAGTGCTGCTTCCTTTGGAGCCCCACTTTGGGCTTGCAGTTCAATTGAGTGATGAAAGAGCAGAGATTCCACACAGATCTGGCACCGAGAGTAGGTCTTCTGTTGAAAATGGGCATTTAATTTCAGATGAAAAGGCATGTTTAAAAAACTTGTTAAAAGCCTGGTTAGGAGCTGCCCTGCTGGAAAGCAGCTCCCTGGAGAAAGACCTTGGAGTGCTGGTGGGCAGCAAGTGCTGCATGGGACAGCAATGTGCCCTGGGGGCCAAGAAGGCCAGTGGGGTCCTGGGGAGCATCAAGAAGAGTGTGGCTAGCAGGGAGGTTCTTCTCCCCCTCTGCTCTGCCCTGCTGAGACCTCACCTGCAATGCTGTGTCCAGTTCTGGGCTCCCCAGGTTAAGAGAGGCAGAGACCTGCTGGAGAGAGTCCAACAGAGAGCCATGAGGGTGATGAGGGGACTTGAGCATCTCTGCTGTGGAGGGAGGCTTGATGCTTTACTGACCTTGTGATTTCAGCTGAAAGCTCCCCAGCTCTTTTAGGGCAGCAGTCTCACCCAGCAGTGCTCCTCAAAAGCTTGACAACTACCTACCTGTCTCTGATGTACTAAGGGGAAGTGGACAGCAACATCCTGAGTTGAAACAAACCTGCTGGAGAGGGTCCAAGGGAGAGCCAGGAGGGTGATTAGGGGACTTGAGCATCTCCCCTGTGAAGAGAGACTGAGAGCCCTGGGGATGTTTAGTGTGGAGAAGAGAAGGCTGAGAGGGCATCTGATCAATGTCTATCAATATCTGAGGGGTGGGGGTCCAGTGGAGGGGGCCAAGCTCTTTTGGGTGGTGTGCAGTATTAGGACAAGGAACAACAGGTTCAAGCTTTGAATAGAGAAGGTTTCATCTCAACATGAGAAGAAACTTCTTGGCAGTGAGGGTGTGAGAGGGCTGGAGCAGGCTGGCCAGAGAGGTTGTGGAGTCTCCTTGTGTGGAGGCATTGCAAAGGCAGCTGGAGGTGTTGCTGTGTGAGCTGCCCTGGGTGCTGCTGCTCTGGCAGGGGGCTCAGCCTGGCTGCTCTCTGGAGCTCCCTTCCAAGCTCTAATGCACTGTGATGCTGTAATATGTGTGACTTTGCTATAAGTTACTTCATTCTCCAAAGAAATGTGAACAAAAAAAACCCCCACTCCTTATTTTCACTGTGTAGTTCCTTACCCTCTCCTTCAAGTGAAATGTATTATCATGGTGCTCTCACAGCCTGTTCTGGGCATCATTTTGATAGTAATGTTTGACTTCAAGCCTGGAAGTGTTGGGTGGGTTCGGTGTTCATGCTGGGATGTTTTTTTTCACTCTTGTGGATTATTTCCAGGTGTATTTAGGCTGTGAGGAGAATGTTCCTGAGAACCAAACCTCTCATTGGCTTCGGGAATATTCAGGCAGTAAGGCCTGTGGGATTTGGGGCTGTTTCTTTTCCTCCTTCCTGCCTTCCCTCTCTTGTTTATGTGGCGTTAAACTCAGCTGCATTCTCTTCTGTGGCTGCAGTGCCTGTCCTCAAAGCCCACTGGTGACAGATGTTCTTCTGTGGCTGCAGTGCCTGTCCTCAAAGCCCACTGGTGACAGATGTTCTTCTGTGGCTGCAGTGCCTGTCCTCAAAGCCCACTGGTGACAGATGTTTTTCTATGGCTACAGTGCCTGTCTCTTCTCCCAGGCAACCAGCACCAGAGCAAGAGGACACAGTCTCAAGCTGTGCCAGGGGAGGTTTAGGCTGGATGTTAGGAAGAAGTTCTTCATAGGAAGAGTGATTTGCCATTGGGATGTGCTGCCCGGGAGGTGGTGGAGTCACCATCCCTGGAGGTGTTTAGGAGGAGACTTGATGGGGTGCTTGGTGCCATGGGTTAGTTGATTAGATGGTGTTGGGTGATAGGTTGGACTCAATTATCTTGAAGGTCTCTTTCAACCTGGTTTATTCTGTTCTGTTCTGTCCTGTTCTGTTCTATTCTATTCTATTCCTCAAAGCCCACTGCTGACAGATGTTCTTCTGTGGCTGCAGTGCCTGTCCTCAAAGCCCACTGCTGACAGATGTTCTTGCTAACAGTGACTAGGACTTAAGAAGAGGGGAAAACCAACAAAGTATTAAATGTGTTTAAAAACCAAATGGGCAATGTGGCTCTTCTGCTAGGGAAGCCCTGCAACGTTGTTGGAGATATTTGCTGATGTTTTGTGTTTTATCCTCCCCCGAAATGCAGTCTAATAGTTTCTGGTTAACCCTTCCCCCCTGCTCCCATTCTAACAATCCTGGGAACAAGGCAGAGAGTCACAGTCACAGGCTGCTTTGGGTTGGAAGAGATCCTCAAAGGACATCTTGTCCAACCCCCCTGCAGGCAGCAGGGACACCTCCAGCTAGAGCAGGCTGCCCAGCCTGAGCTTGAATGTCTCCAGGGGCCTCAAGCACCTCCCTAGGCAGCCTGTTCCAGTATTTCACCACTCTGATAGTAAAGAATTTCCTCCTGATGTCCAAGCTAAATGCCCTCTGCTCCAGTTTCAAGCCATTGCCCCTTGTTCTATACCTCCAAGCCCTTCTAAACAGTCCCTCCCCAGCCTTCCTCTAGGTCCCTTTCTAATACTGAAATGTGGTCCCAGCTCTCTCAGCCTGTCCCCACAGGGGAGGTTCTCCAGCCCTCTGATCACTTCGGTGGCCTCCTCTGGACTCTCTCCGTGTCCCTCTTCCGCTGGGGGCAGCAGAACTGGAGGCAGTGCTCTAGGTTGGGCCTCAGGAGAGCAGAGTGCCTGCACACCTGGCAGTGGGTGCTTCCTGTACAGCCATCCCTGCTGACTGGCTGAGACGTGGTCATGCTGAGTTTTGCCATGCCAGAAACAGGGAGATTTGGACTGGAAACCTCTTGTGGGTCTCTCCTCAGCAGAGGCTGCACAATGCAGAAAGCCCTTAGCAGTGTTCCCCGTGCCTTGTGTGAGCTGTAGCAAGAGGCAGCTGTGGTTCACTTTGTCAGCAGTGTGCAAGTTCCAGCTTTTGATTCTCAAGGTACTCATTGAGGAGCAGCTCTACACGTCAGTGTGCTTCCAGGACTGGCATTTAGTGCCCTGGCAAAGTCTTGAACCTTGTGCTGTTGTCTTCAGGGATCTGTACTTGTGCAATGTAGTGGGATAAATCTTTGGGCAAGGAGGAGCCTTCCCTTCGTATGTTCTTGGAGATTTCTGGTTGCTCAGGAGGATGCTTCCAAGCATCACAGGACACCTCCATCTCCCTTAACTGTAATGGCAGGGTTTGCAGTCTAGACTGAAGTCACAGGATCCTAGACTGGCTCAGCTTGGAAGGGAGCTCAGAGCTCATCTCCTCCAAGCTCCCCACCATGCCCAGGGACACCTCTCAGCTCCACTCAGCTGCTCAAGGCCTCAGCCAGCCTGGCCTTCAGCACCCCCAGCAAGGAGGCAGCCACAGCCTCCCTGGGCAGCCTGTGCCAGGCTCTCACCAGCCTCACACTCAACAACTTCTGCCTCAGCTCCACTCTGCCCCTGCTCTGCCTCAGCTCCAAACCATTGCCCCTTGGCCTGGCTCCAGACCCCCTCAGCCAAAGTCTCTCTGCAGCCTTCTTGCAGGATCCCTTCAGCTGCTGGCAGCAGCTCTGAGCTGCCCCTGGAGCCTTCTCCTCTGCAGGCTGCACACCCCCAGCTCCCTCAGCCTGTGCTCCCAGCAGAGCTGCTCCAGCCCTGGGAGCATCTGTGTGGCCTCCTCTGGCCTCCCTCCAGCAGCTCTGTGTCCTTCTCCTGCTGGGGACCCCAGAGCTGGAATCCATTCTGCACCCAGCCTGTGTCTGTGCCTGGGAGTGGCCAGACCCAGATGCAGGACCTTGCACTTCAGATACTGAAGGACAGGTCTTAAAGTAAATATCTCTGGGTCCCTCTGCAGTGGGTGCCTCCCTGCTGGAGCTCTGCTGTGGCCTGTGTGAGTTCCTGTGGCAGAAGCAGTGCCCTGAGGAGCAAAGAAGCAAGGTTTAGGTTTGGTTTAAAGGCTGCCTGGCTTGGCCCAAGAGGTTCCTCACATGAAAGAGGCTAGGTGAGAGAGAGCAGAGAGGGAATGTGAGAGCCTGTGCCAGAGGAGGAAGTGCTGGAATCAGTGGAAGACATCCAAGAGCAGCCAGGTCGGTGGCAGCAGATGGTGTGCCCCCGAGGGTCCTGGGTCTTGCTGAGGAATGCAGTGCTTGAAGACAGATTGCTCCCAGCCAGGCTCCTGAAGGCCAGCTCCAGCTTTTCTGCTGGGCAGCAGGCTGCAGCAGAAGTTGGACCTCTTCCATTCCCCTTAAAGAGGGGCTCAGAGAGTGAGCTCAGCAGGAGCTATCTGGAAAATGGCTGGAGTTAGCACTGAAGTCAAGAATGTCAGACACTCCAGAGCCTGCCAGAGAAGGGCCTGGCAGGGACAGGACAGGATGGTTGCTGATGGCTGTGGAGCCAATACCTCCCCTGTGCACTGAAAGCCTCTGACAAGCCCCAGAGCCTGATGAAAGGCAGAGCCATGCAGGTTTTAGTCTTGCACAAAGCCTGTGGCAGATCTTTCACCAGGGGCTCTTAAAGAACCTTTCCAGGGGTCTGTCATCTCTTGCCTGAGAGATTTGTGCCAGGATTGGATTTCTTTTCCTTGTCCATAGTGTTTCTGACACAGAAGGAGCAGACTAGGCACGTGCCACGCACTTCACGGGCTCGTAGATTCACAGGGTGGCTGAGGTTGGAAGGGGCCTTGAAGATCATCTACTTCCAACCTCCCTGCCATGGGCAGGGACACCTCTCAACTAAACTCAGCTGCTCAAGGCCTCATCCAGCCTGGCCTTGAGCACCTTCAGGGAGGAGGCAGCCACAGCCTCCCTGGGCAACCTGTTCCAGAGTCTCCCACCCTCACTGGAAAGAATAGACTAGACTAGATAGACTAGGCTAGGCTAGACTAGACTAGACTAGAATTGAATTAACCAGGTTGGAAAAGACCTTGGAGACCATCAAGTCCAACCTATCATCCCTTCTGGCATCAGCCAGATTCATGTTTACCTCTGCTGGGCAAGTTAAAAAGGGTGATCCATGTGCTTTGGCTCCTAATAAAGAGGGATGGGGGGAAATAGTCACTTTAAGGGTGGCAGTGCTCTGGAACAGGTTGCCCAGAGGGCCTGAACAGGTTGCCCAGAGGGCTTGAACAGGTTGCCCAGAGGGCTTGAACAAGATGCCCAGAGGGGTGGAACAGGATGCCCAGAGGGCTTGAACAGGTTGCCCAGAGGGCTTGAACAGGATGCCCAGAGGGGTGGAACAGGTTGCCCAGAGGGCTTGAACAGGTTGCCCAGAGGGGTTGAACAGGTTGCCCAGAGGGGTTGCCCCAGGTGTTGACAGTGGCTGCTTTGCCTTGTCTCATTTGAGTCCATCATCAGTAAATTTGCAGATGACACCAAGCTGGGGGCAGGAGTTGATCTGCTGGAGGGCAGAGAGGCTCTGCAGAGGGACCTCGACAGGCTGGACAGATGGGCAGAGGCCAAGGGCAGGAGATTGAACACATCCAAGTGCCAGGTGCTGCACAGTGGCCACAGCAACCCCAGGCAGTGCTACAGGCTGGGGGCAGAGTGGCTGAGAGCAGCCAGGCAGAGAGGGACCTGGGGGGACTGGTTAAGAGTAGGCTGAACAGGAGCCAGCAGTGTGCCCAGGTGGCCAAGAAGGCCAAGGGCATCCTGGCCTGCACCAGGAAGAGTGTGGCCAGCAGGAGCAGGGAGGTCATTGTGCCCTGTACACTGCACTGGTTAGGCCACACCTTGAGTCCTGTGTCCAGTTCTGGGCCCCTCAGGTCAGGAAAGATGTTGAGCTGCTGGAAGGTGTCCAGAGAAGGGCAAGAAAGCTGGGGAGGGGTCTGGAGCACAGCCCTGTGAGGAGAGGCTGAGGGAGCTGGGGTTGCTTAGCCTGCAGAAGAGGAGGCTCAGGGGAGACCTTCTTGCTCTCTCCATCTCCCTGAAGGGAGGTTGCAGCCAGGTGGGGGTTGGTCTCTTCTCCCAGGCAGCCAGCCCCAGAACAAGAGGACACAGTCTCAGGCTGCACCAGGGCAGGTTTAGGCTGGATGTTAGGAAGAAGTTCTACAGAGAAAGAGTGATTGCCCATTGGAATGAGCTGCCAGGGGAGGTGGTGGAGTCCCCATCATTGGAGGTGTTCAGGAGGAGACTTGATGGGGTGCTTGGTGCCATGGGTTAGTTGTTCAGGTGGGTTGGATTGGTTGATGGGTTGGACGCGATGATCTTGAAGGTCTCTTCCAACCTGGTGTATTGTATTGTATTGTATTGTATTGTATTGTATTGTACTGTGGGCAATCAACTTGTGACATCCTTTTGAAGCTGGCCCCAGGCAGTACAGCCTCTGCTCCTTGAGGAGGGGACTCCAGAGGGCATTCCTTGTGGGTGGCAGTCCCAGTGGGCTGATGCCTGTGTGGATTTGGAGAGCCATCCTCCCCTGCCCAGCAAAGCAGAGGTCCCTGCTGCTGCTTTTCACCGTTTGTTGGCATTGCTGTGCCCTCTGCAGGGGTATTTTGGTTCATCTTAGGAAGTTAGAGAGCAGGATTACACTCAAGATTTGCACTGCAGTGCTTCTCTCTCTTTTTTTCCCCATTAGTTCCTTGATTAATTTTTCACCTGCTGTTATCTTTAATTCCCATCTTTCCAAACCTTAAGGCTTCTGTGTGGGGCTGGAGCTCTCAGCACAGAGATCCAGTTGGCTTGAGGAAACTCATCCTTCCCCCCCCCCCCAGCAGACGAGCACACTGCCTTCATTCTGAGCTCTGAGGGGGACAAGTACTAATTGTGTGATGCTGGAGCTACACAGGCCCTGCATTGATTTAATTAATGAATGAATGAATGAATTTGAAGCTGGGACTCTCCTCCCAGCTCTGTGTGGAGGAGCAGAGCACAGCCATCCTGCTTTCCTTCCCCGGGCTTCGTGAGTCCCAGTTGTGCTTGTCGTGACTTTGTCTCTATAGTTACAACTCTGCAGCTTAGCTGGGGGCTTTGTGTTCAGCAGCCAGAAGGACTGAGAGGTGATAAAACCCAGGAATTGCTCAGTTGATGCTGCTCTGGGAAAGAACCAACACACTCTCTCTTTTAATCCCAGGAGCACAAATTAGTACCTGCGTGGTAGCTGGGGTGGGAAGATTCTCTCTGCCTGGCACAGGCAGAAAGGTAGCTGGGGTGGGAAGATTCTCTCTGCCTGGCACAGGCAGAAAGGTAGCTGGGGTGGGAAGATTCTCTCTGCCTGGCACAGGCAGAAAAGGTAGCTGGGGTGGGAAGATTCTCAATGCCTGGCACAGGCAGAAAAGGTAGCTGGGGTGGGAAGATTCTCAATGCCTGGCACAGGCAGAAAGGTAGCTGGGGTGGGAAGATTCTCTCTGCCTGGCACAGGCAGAAAAGGTAGCTGGGGTGGGAAGATTCTCTCTGCCTGGCACAGGCAGCAAAGGTAGCTGGGGTGGGAAGATTCTCAATGCCTGGCACAGGCAGCAAAGGTAGCTGGGGTGGGAAGATTCTCTCTGCCTGGCACAGGCAGAAAAGGTAGCTGGGGTGGGAAGATTCTCAATGCCTGGCACAGGCAGCAAAGGTAGCTGGGGTGGGAAGATTCTCTCTGCCTGGCACAGGCAGAAAGGTAGCTGGGGTGGGAAGATTCTCTCTGCCTGGCACAGGCTGTTGCAGTTCAAATGCTGTGAGGAACCTGGCCTTGCAGTGCTAAGGATCAGATTGGCTCAGTGGTGCCCTTTGGCTGAAGTTGGCATTGTGCAGCTGCTGGCAGTGTCACTTGAACTGCCTGGCTGACAGGAAGCCCATCAAAAAGTGATCACAGAACGGGTTGGGTTGGAAGGGATTTGCAAAGGGCGTCCAGGCCCACCCCCCTGCACTCAGCAGGGACATCCTCCACTAGGTCAGGCTGCCCACAGCCCTGTCCAGCCTCACCTTGACTAGCTCCAGGCATGGAGCCTCAAGCACCCCCCTGAGCAAGCTGTTGCAGTGTTCCAGCACCCTCATGGTGCAGAACTTGTTCCTCACATCCAGTTTCCATGTGCTCTGCTCTCATTTGAAGGCATCGCCCCTGGTGCTGTCCCTGCAGGCCTTCGGGAAAAGTCCCTCTGCAGCCTTTTTGTAGCCCACTTCAGGTACTGGAAGGCTGCTCTCAGGCCTTCTCTTCTCCAGGCTGCAGACCCCCAGCTCCCTCAGCCTGTCCCTGTAGAAGAGCTGCTCCAACCCCCTGATCATTTCCATCCTCTGGACCTGCTCCATCAGGTCCATCTCCTTCCTATGCTGAGGGCTCCGGAGCTGTACCCAGTACTCCGGGTGAGGTCTCACCAGATCAAAGTGGCAGAATCACCTCTCTGGATCTGGATCTTTTTTGCAGTGATATTCTCTTAGAGTACCTATGGAGAAGTTACATCCTGCTGACATCTTTGAGTCAGGAAGGAACAAACCTGGGGATATGACTTAGTCCAGACTTAGGCCACAAAGATGATCCCAGGGCTGGAACAGCTCTGCTGTGAGGACAGGCTGAGGGAGCTGGGGCAAGATCATACAACCATAGGATGGTTTGGGTTGGAAGGGACCTTCACAGGTGATCCAGTGCAACCCCCTGCAGTCAGCAGGGACATCCTCCACTGGAGCAGGTTGCTCAGGAAGTGGGGCAAAGAACCTCTTTGAATTTTGAATCCTGTGAATTGAGAACTGTTCCTGTTACAATATTTGTAAAGCAAGCTTCTTTGATGTGTTAACATCTAAACATACAAACAGGGTGGCAGAATAAGCCATTAATGCGCAGGGTCTGCTGGTTCCACTTCTGAAGGCACTCAAACAGCTGAGCAGCTGAGTTAGTGGATAATTAACCTAGCAAAGCTTGCTGGAGTAGAAACCCAACTGTGCTCAAACACTAATCTGCTCTGGAGAGGTAAAAGCTCTGAAGAGACCTTCTTGTGGCCTTCCAGGATCTGAAGGGAGCTACAGGAAAGCTGGGGAGGGACTTTTGAGGGGGTCAGGGAGTGATAGGACTGGGGGGATGGAGCAAACCTAGAAGTGGGGAGATTGAGCTTGGCTGTGAGGAAGAAGTTGTTGCCCAGGAGGGTGGTGAGAGCCTGGCAGAGGTTGCCCAGGGAGGTGGTGGCAGCCTCCTGCCTGGAGGTGTTTGCAGCCAGGCTGGCTGTGGCTGTGAGCAACCTGCTGCAGTGTGAGGTGTCCCTGGCCGTGGCAGGGGGGCCTTTGGGCACAGTCCTTGCAGGCCCCTGGTGTCTGCTGGCTCACCATGGTGTGAGTCACAGAGCTGATTTTTCCTTTCAACAGCCAATGCCTGTAGCATTACTTACCATTATTACTCTTAATGCTGCTGCTGCTGTTACAAATTTCAAGTGGGTTTTGGCAGGAGCCTTTCAAATTCATTTACCTTTGGGGTTGGTTTTTTGGCTTAATCCTTATTCTTGAAGCCTCCTTTCCACATCAGGAGAGGGTGAGCTCAGCTTTGGCACAGGTAGCATTGCACATCTCACGCATTATTTACTCCTGGCATAATGTCCAGGGGGAAGCCAGGATGAGGACCTTTCAGAATGCATCCTTGCCTCACCATCTGCAGAGAGGATGGGGAGCTGTGGGCTGACAGATCCAGGCAGAATTGTTTCGTTACCCACAGCAACAGCAGCACAGCACGGGAAAGACTGGAAGCTGGCTAACGTGGTGCCCATCCACAAGAAGGGCCGGTTGGACGAGCCAGGGAATTATAGGCCTGTCAGCCTGACCTCAGTGCCAGGCAAGATTATGGAACGGGTCATCTCGAGTGCGATCACACAGCACTTACAGGATGACCAGGGGCTCAGGCCCAGCCAGCATGGATTTAGGAGGGGCAGGTCCTGCCTGACCAACCTGATCTCCTTCCATGATCAGGTGACCCACCTGGTGGATGTGGGGCAGGCTGTGGATGTGGTCTGCCTGGACCTCAGCAAGGCCTTTGACACCGTCCCCCACAGCAAACTCCTGGCCAAGCTGGCAGCCCATGGCTTGGACAGGAGCACACTGTGTTGGGTTAGGAACTGGCTGGAGGGCCGAGCCCAGAGAGTGATGGTGAATGGTGCCACAGCCAGCTGGCAGCCAGGCACCAGTGGTGTGCCCCAGGGATCAGTGCTGGGCCCCATGCTCTTCAACATCTTTATTGATGATCTGGATGAGGGGATTGAGTCCATCATCAGTAAATTTGCAGATGGCACCAAGCTGGGGGCAGGAGTTGATTTGCTGGAGGGCAGAGAGGCTTTGCAGAGGGACCTCGACAGGCTGGACAGATGGGCAGAGGCCAAGGGCAGGAGATTGAACACATCCAAGTGCCAGGTGCTGCACATTGGCCACAACAACCCCAGGCAGTGCTACAGGCTGGGGTCAGAGTGGCTGGAGAGTGGCCAGGCAGAGAGGGACCTGGGGGTGCTGGTTGATTGTAGGCTGAACATGAGCCTGCAGTGTGCCCAGGCAGCCAAGAAGGCCAGTGGCATCCTGGCTTGCATCAGGAACAGTGTGGCCAGCAGGAGCAGGGAGGTCATTGTGCCCCTGTACACTGCACTGGTTAGGCCGCACCTTGAGTACTGTGTCCAGTTCTGGGCCCCTCAGTTTAGGAAGGATGTTGACTTGCTGGAGCGTGTCCAGAGAAGGGCAACAAAGCTGGTGAGGGGTTTGGAACACAAGCCCTATGAGGAAAGGCTGAGGGAGCTGGGGTTGCTTAGCCTGGAGAAGAGGAGACTGAGGGGTGACCTTATTGCTCTCTACAACTACCTGAAGGGAGGTTGTAGCCAGGCAGAGGTTGGCCTCTTCTCCCAGGCATCCAGCACCAGAACAAGAGGACACAGTCTCAGGCTGCGCCAGGGCAGGTTTAGGCTGGAGGTTAGGAAGAAGTTCTACACGGAGAGAGTGATTGGCCATTGGAATCGGCTGCCCATGGAGGTGGTGGAGTCACCTTCACTGGAGGTGTTCAGGAGAAGACTTGATGGGGTGCTTGGCTGTATGGTCTAGTTGTTGGGTGGGTTGGATTGTTTGATGGGTTGGACGCGATGATCTTGAAGGTCTCTTCCAACCTGGTGTATTGTATTGTATTAAAGGTGGAAGTGCTGGGAGATTCCAGATGCCCAAAGTGAAAAACAAGTGGTGAGGGAAGCACAAGGATTTTACATCCTTGGCTTCATGTGGTTTTTATTGATTTCTTTGAGGGTGGTGGGGTTTTTTTTATGTCCTCTCCACTTTCCCTCCTCTGAATATTGCTGCCCTGATGAGAACATCTGGATGCATGCACAGCCACGGGCTGCCCTGGCTTCGCTGTGTGCAGCTGGAAATGCCAGCCAAGTCAGGATGCCCACTGGGCTGGAACATGCTGCCATGCTGTGAGTGGGCACTGCAGACAGTGGTGTCCTGGACCCTGTCTGCTGCTGCTGTCAAGCCCTGTGCTCTTTGGCTGAACTGAGGAGGAACATGAGGTTTAACTCCAGGCAAGTGGGGAATCGCTGCCTGAATGATGCATTTCACTGAGAGAGTTGTTGGCCATTGGGATGTGCTGCCCAGGGAGGTGGTGGAGTCACCATCCCTGGAGGGGTTGAGGAAGAGCCTGGATGAGGCACTTGGTGCCATGGTTTAGTTAGTTAGATGGTGCTGGGTGATAGGCTGGACTTGATGATCTCAAAGGTCGTTTCCAACCTGGTTCATTGCATTCCATTGAATTCCATTGCATTCCATTGAATTCCATTGCATTCCATTGAATTCCATTGAATTCCATTGCATTCCATTCCATTGCATTCCATTCCATTGCATTCCATTGAATTCCATTCCATTCCATTGCATTCCATTCCATTGCATTCCATTAAATTCCATTGCATTCCATTCCATTGCATTCCATTAAATTCCATTGCATTCCATTCCATTGCATTCCATTCTATTCTATTCTATTCTATTCTATTCTTCCATTCTATTCTATTCTATTCTATTCTATTCTATTCTATTCTATTCTATGGATGTGCTGCCCAGGGAGGTGGTGGAGTCCCCATCCCTGATGGGGTTCAAGAGGGGATTGGATGTGGCACTTGGTGCCATGGTGTAGTCATGGGGTCTGTGGTGACAAGTTGGACTCGATGATCTTTTAAGGTCTCTTCCAACCTTGGTTATTCTGTGATTTCAGTGTGAGGTGCAGGCATGTTGGGCCCAAGTTCTGGGGCCCCCAGCAGAAGAGGGATCTGGAGCTGCTGGAACAGATCCAGAGGAGGCCACAGAGATGCTCAGAGGGCTGGAGACAAGGGACAGGCTGAGAGAGTTGGGGCTGTTCAGCCTGGAGAAGAGAAGGCTGCAGGGAGACCTCAGAGCAGCCTCCCAGTACCTGAAGGGGGATGCAAGATAGCTGGGAAGGAACTTTTGCCAAGGGCTGGGAGTGACAGGATGAGAGGGAATGGATTGGAGCTTGAGGAAGAAATTCTTTGCAGTGAGGCTGGTGAGACTCTGGCACAGGCTGCCCAGGGAGGCTGTGGCTGCCTCCTGCCTGGAGGTGTTCAAGGCCAGGCTGTATGAGGCCTTGAGCAAGCTGGGCTGGTGGGAGGTGTCCCTGCCTGTGGCAGGAGGGTTGGAGCTGGATGATCTTGAAGGTCCTTTCCAACCTAAACCATTTTATGAATCAGTGAATTCTTTTGGAGATACCTTATAAAATAACAGAGCCTGCAGTCAGGCCTGTGAAAGTGTTTGGAGTGTTGAGAGGAATGGGGAGCATGGAGGTGATGATGTCCAGTTCTGGAGCCCCTATTAAAAGAGGGATCTGGAGGTGCTGGAAGGTGTCCAGAGAAGGGCCACGAGGAGGAGCAGAGGGCTGGAGCTGCTCTGCTGTGAGGACAGACTGAGGCAGTTGGGGTTGTGCAGTCTGGAGAAGAGAAGGCTCCCAGGAGACCTTCTGGTGGCCTTGCAGGATCTGCAGGGGGCTCCAAGAAAGCTGGGGAGGGACTTTTGAGGGGGTCAGGGAGAGATAGGACTGGGGGGGATGGAGCAAAACTAGAAGTGGGGAGATTGAGCTTGGATGTGAGGAAGAAGTTGTTGGCCATGAGGGTGGTGAGAGCCTGGCAGAGGTTGCCCAGGGAGGTGGTGGAAGCCTCCTGCCTGGAGGTGTTTGCAGCCAGGCTGGCTGTGGCTGTGAGCAACCTGCTGCAGTGT
Source organism: Picus viridis (assembly GCA_033816785.1). Lineage (NCBI taxonomy): Eukaryota > Metazoa > Chordata > Aves > Piciformes > Picidae > Picus > Picus viridis. The sequence continues at coordinate 31,287,577 of CM066570.1, read as the reverse complement.
GAGGTGTCCCTGGCCATGGCAGGGGGTTGGGACTGGCTGCTCCTTGAGGTCCCTCCCAACCCTGCCAATCCTGTGCTTCTATGATTTCAGCTCTGTTATTGCACTGCAGCAACCTGGCTAAAGGCTGTGATTCTATGTTAGACTACCTGGTACCAGGCAGTGTGACAGGTGCCAGGCTCCCTGGCCAGAGGAAACACTGCAGCACTGAGCAGTGCTGCTGCCAGCAGGGTAACAGTGCTTCACGTCACATCAAGTTAGGAGTCCCTTACTTCCCTTCTCTCCTTGCCCATCAATCTGCCTCAGCTATATTGCAGTAATTACAGCTTTTATTTGATATGATCTAAATCAGGGCTGTCCTTGAGGAGGATATTCTTCAAAGGAATAGTTGGTTTTTTTTTTTTCCTTGAGAATGTATTCATTAGCTGCTTTTGGACTGCAGCATTTACTGTGTACATGTTTGAGTGCAGGGGAAGTGTTGCAAGAAGGAAAGCTTGATGTTAAGCCTAGCAAGGCTATTTCAGTGCAGCTGCTGAACTCCAGCCCTGCAACAAAGCAGCAGGCATTCTGGAATTGGAGTGAAGGTCATAGATCAGAGAAGGGTTCAGGCTGGAAGGGAGCTCAGAGCTCAGCTCCCCCAAGCTCCCCACCATGCCCAGGGACACCTCTCAGCTCCACTCAGCTGCTCAAGGCCTCAGCCAGCCTGGCCTTCAGCACCCCCAGCAAGGAGGCAGCCACAGCCTCCTGGGCAGCCTGTGCCAGGCTCTCACCAGCCTCACACTCAACAACTTCTTCCTCAGCTCCACTCTGCCCCTGCTCTGCCCCAGCTCCAAACCATTGCCCCTGGCCTGGCTCCAGACCCCCTCAGCCAAAGTCTCTCTGCAGCCTTCCTGCAGGATCCCTTCAGCTGCTGGCAGCAGCTCTGAGGTGCCCCTGGAGCCTTCTCCTCTGCAGGCTGCACACCCCCAGCTCCCTCAGCCTGTGCTCCCAGCAGAGCTGCTCCAGCCCTGGGAGCATCTCTGGGGCCTCCTCTGGCCTCCCTTCAGCAGCTCTGTGTCCTTCTGCTGCTGGGGACCCCAGAGCTGGAATCCATTCTGCACCCAGCCTGGGAGTGGCCAGACCCAGATGCAGGACCTTGCACTTCAGATACCGAAGGACAGGTCTTAAAGTAAATATCTCTGAGTGCTGGAAACATCCCAAAGAGCAAAAGCAGAAGATAAGTTTTCACATCTACATACTTTAAATTATTTGGCAGTATCTAAGTGCAAATATTAGTGACAGGCAAGTTAAGACATTCTTCCCAGTGAGGCTGGGGAGACTCTGGCACAGGCTGCCCAGGGAGGCTGTGGCTGCCTCCTGCCTGGAGGTGTTCAAGGCCAGGCTGGATGGGCAAGCTGGGCTGGTGGGAGGTGTCCCTGCCCATGGCAAGGGAGTTAGAACTGGATGATCTTTAGGGTCCCTGCTCCAGTTTCAAACCCTTGCCCCACATCCTATCCCCACAGGCCCTTTTGAACAGTCCCTCCCAGGCCCTCTGCAGCCTTCCTGCAGGTCCCCTTTAGATACTGAAATGCAGCTCTAAGGTCTGCCTGGAGCCTTCTCTTCTCCAGACTGCACACCCCCAGCTCCTCAGCCTGGCCTCACAGCAGAGCTGCTCCAGCCCTATGATCATCTTTGTGTCCCTCCTCTGGAGCCTCTCCACCAGGCCCATGTCCTTCCTGTGCTGAGGGCTCCGGAGCTGGACACAGCCCTGCAGGTGAGGTCTCCCCAGAGCAGAGCAGAGGGGCAGGATCCTCTCTCTCCAGCTCTGGCCACACTGCTTTGGGTGCAGCCCAGGCTGCCCTTGGCCTTCTGTGCTGCCAGTGCCCATTGCTGCCTCCTGCCCAGCTTCTCCCCCAATTCCCAGCACCCCCAGGTCCTTCTCTGCAGGGCTGCTCTCAGTCTCCTCCTCCCCAGCCTGGGTTGATGTGAAGGGTTATGCTCGTGGCATTCCTGAGAGGTCTTCCTGTTTCCTTCTTTGCTGTGGAGATCCAGCTTGTCAGTGAGCACAAAGCTGTGCTGGTCCCCTTTTGAACAGTGCTTATTCCACTTCAGCTTTCATAATTTCATCTCAGATTTGCTAATTTCCTGTGTGACAGCCTGGGGGTTTCTTGTTGTGGCCTGCTCTTCAGAAGAAATGAGGCTTGTGCAATGCTGCTGTTAGTTCAACCCAGGGATGACTTCTGAATCTCTTAACTGCTTCCACACCATTTCAAGGAGATGGAAGCTTAGACTAGAAGTGGATTCAGGCTGGAGATGGGGATGGTCTTCAAGGTCCATTATAACCCAACCCCGTTCCCTAGGAGAAGGCAGTGGCATAAAAGGAGCCCCAGTAGTGCAAGAGGCAGCAAATTGTCTTCAGCCTCCTGTGGAGCTCGAGGGAAATCAACAGGCCAGAGACCAAAGGGTCCCAGGGCCCTGCAGTGGCCAGGATCTGAAGGGGGCCTACAAGAAGGCTGGGGAGGGACTTCTCAGGCTATCAGGTAGTGATAGGACTAGGGGGAATGAAATGAAGCTGGAGGTGGGGAGATTCAGGCTGGAGGTGAGGAGGGAGTTCTTCCCCATGAGAGTGGTGAAGCCCTGGAATGGTTTGTCCAGGGAGGTGGTTGAGGCCCCGTCCCTGGAGGTGTTTAAGCCCAGGCTGGACGAGGCTCTGGCCAGCCTGATCTAGTGTGGGGTGTCCCTGCCCATGGCAGGGGGGTTGGAACTGGCTGATCCTTGTGGTCCCTTCCAACCCTGACTGCTACTATGATACTATGAAGTGTGAGCTGCAGCTCCCTGCAGGTATTCAGGTGCAGGAGACACTGCAACCAGACCCCTGTGCCTGGCAAGCCTTTGGGGGAGCTCCCATCGAAGCTCTCCAAGGCCAGTGGCACATTTACCAGCTGCATAAAGCAGAATCCACCTCCAGCACACCCTGAGGGAGGCAAGGGAGCCCCAGGATTCAGCTCCAGCTCTGAGGAAGGAGCTGAATCCCACAGGAGGACCTTTATTTGCAGAGGGGTAGGGGGTTTGAAAAGCCCTAAGTAGAGCTGACAAAAAGAGCAGCAGCAGCAGCACATCCCTTCCTCTGCTCTTCCCACTGGTTATTTATTTCCTGGCAGATGCAGAAGTGCTTCACCAGCAGCTTTCTTGGCTGGTGGAAGTGGCCAGCTGGAAGCCAAGGGAACAAAGAGCACTGCAGGTGGAGCTGCGTGGGAAGAGGCGTGGAGGGGAGTGCAAAGAGGGGGCACAAAAATAGCCACACACAGCAGAGAGGGAGAGACTCAGCTTCCTCTGTGGCTCCTCTGCCCTCCCTGCCAGGCTGCCTTTTCTCTCATGCCCATAGCACTGCTCACTAACTGCAGCACTCCCAATAGGAAGCTGGCTTTGGGCAGCACAGCTGCTGCCAGATCTCAGCTCCCTCTGCACCTTTGCTCGGAGGTGAAGCTCCCCCGTGAATTCTTCTATTGCCTTTTACCACAGAGGCTTTCACATCACTCCTAAGAACTCTTCAGAGTCTCTCAGTTATTCATAGATTCAGAGAAAGGTTTAAGGTTGGAAAGGACCTTGAAGGTCATCCAGTTCCAACCCCCTGCCATGGGCAGGGACACCTCCCACCAGCCCAGCTTGCTCAAGGCCTCATCCAGCCTGGCCTTGAACACCTCCAGGGAGGAGGCAGCCACAGCCTCCCTGGGCAGCCTGTGCCAGAGTCTCCCCAGCCTCACTGAAAAGAATTTCTTCCTCCTCTGCAGTCTCAGTCTGCCCTCCTCAAGCTTCAATCCATTCCCTCTCATCCTGTCACTCCCAGCCTTTGTGAAAGGTCAGACCCAGATCAGACAACAGGGTTCCCCTGCCAGCTGGGCTTCAGGAATAGACAACAGGGTTCCTCTGTCACTTGGCTCTAACTCAGCAATTGCACAAAGCCTCCACCAACTAAGGCTCCAAGGAGAGCTTGGAACACCCTTCTAGTACCTGAAGGGGGCTACAAGAAAGCTGGGGAGGAATTTTTTATGAGGCTCAAGGCCTCATCCAGCCTGGTGCTGAACACCTCCAGGGGGAGGCAGCCACAGCCTCCTGGGCAGCCTGTGCCAGAGTCTCACCAGCTTCACTGGGAAGAATGTCTTCCTCCTCTCCAGTCTCAATCTGTCCTCCTCAAGCTTCAGTCCATTCCCTCTCATCCTGTCACTCCCAGCCCTTGGAAAAAGTCCCTTCCTGGCTTTCTTGTAGCCCCCTTCAGGTACTGGGAGGCTGCTCTGAGGTCTCCCTGGAGCCTTGTCTTCTCCAGGCTGAACAGCCCCAACTCTCTCAGCCTGTCTCCAGCCCTCTGATCACCTTTGTGGCCTGCTCTGGACCCTCTCCAGCAGGGGCAGCAGAACTGGAGGCAGTGCTGCAGGTGGGGTCTGAGCAGAGCAGAGGGGCAGAATCCCCTCCCTGTGCTGCTGCTCTGGCTGCAGCCCTGCATGTCTGAGGTTTTTGCAGTGTCAGGGTCAGTCCAAATGACTATTTCTGTAGCAGCAACAGAAGCAGGGAGCAGTGCACACAGCCTTGTCTTACAGTACTTAGGACTCTTGTCCTAAGAGTCTCCCCTGAGGTGCTGTCCCTCCTTCCCTCCCTCCTGGGCTCTCACATAGCCTTTGTCAGCAGAAAAAGGCCAAGTGGCAGCATGAGCCCTGTGCAGCCCTTTTCCTGGGCCCATGGTAGCATAAAGATGCATAAAGATGGGCTGAGTGCTCCCTGCCTGCTGTGCCAGCATGGGGAGGAGGCTGGGCTGGGTCAGCAGTGCTGGTAAGACCTGTGAGAAATCAGAGAGTGGGAAGTGAACCTCTCAGACACCTCTGCTCTGCTTCCCAACCACAGTGACACCAAAGCTAAGGGGCTATGAGGAGTACTGGGGAGAGGGCTTGGTGTGGTAGGGTCACATCAGCCTCATCTTTATAGGAGTGGAGAGGACCTTAGAGCATGCCCAGGCAGCCTCTCCTGTCCACAGCAAAATCCCAGTGCTGTCTCGTTTTGGAGCAGTTTGTTAATCCCTGCTGATAATGAGGCTGCAGGCAGAGGAGTGTGGGCAGCAGGGCAGGAGAGGGGATTCTGCCCCTGGGCTCTGCTCTGCTCAGACCTCCCCTCCAATCCTGCCTCCAGCTCTGGGGTCCCCAGCAGGAGAAGGACACAGAGCTGCTGGAGGGAGGCCAGAGGAGGCCACAAAGATGCTCCCAGGGCTGGGGCAGCTCTGCTGGGAGCACAGGCTGAGGGAGCTGGGGGTGTGCAGCCTGCAGAGGAGAAGGCTCCAGGGGCACCTCAGAGCTGCTGCCAGCAGCTGAAGGGATCCTGCAGGAAGGCTGCAGAGAGACTTTGGCTGAGGGGGGCTGGAGCCAGGCCAAGGGGCAATGGGTTGGAGCTGAGGCAGAGCAGGGGCAGAGTGGAGCTGAGGAAGAAGTTGTTGAGTGTGAGGCTGGTGAGAGCCTGGCACAGGCTGCCCAGGGAGGCTGTGGCTGCCTCCTTGCTGGGGGTGCTGAAGGCCAGGCTGGCTGAGGCCTTGAGCAGCTGAGTGGAGCTGAGAGGTGTCCCTGGGCATGGAGGGGAGCTTGGGGGAGCTGAGCTCTGATCTCCTTTCCAGCCTGAGCCATCCTGTGAGAACTCATAACTTTTACAGGCACTGCTCCCTGCTGCTGCATTGTCTTTAGATTTCAGAAGGTTGGGTTTAAGCCTTCTGTTGTTTATGGCCTGTCTGCAGAGCATATGAAGAACAGATTATTCCTCTCCCTTTTCAAGCCCACTCCTACCATGCCTCTTCATGTTGCAGACTGTCACTTCAACGTTTCTGCTGCAAGCCTTGGGAAAATGAAAGATGAGACAAATTGTCTTCAGGAATCTGTGGTAGCATTGACTGCTTGGTTGGACTTGATCTTAAAGCTCTTTTCCAACCAGAAAAACTCTGTGACAAGGTAGAGAACAATGCAAATGATGCATTGGAGAAAGACACAAAGCCATGTGGGGTGATTCTTAGGGAAGGGGGAGGAAAACTGTGAAATCCAACAAGGCCAAGAGTCTGGCATCTGGGAAAGAGCAGCCCCATGGAGCAGGAGGGGTTGGGGACTGAGCTGCTGGAGAGCAGCACAGGGGAAAGGGACCTGGGGGTGCTGGTGGGCAGAAGGATGCCCCTGAGCCAGCAAGGTGCCCTGGTGGCCAAGAAGGCCAAGGGCAGCCTGGGCTGCATTAGAAGGGCTGTGGGCAGGAGGGCAGAGAGGTTCTCCTGCCCCTCTGCTCTGCCCTGGGGAGGCCACAGCTGGAATCTTGTGTCCAGGTCTGGGCCCCTCAGCTCAAGAAGGAGCTGAGGGAAGGGCTGGAGAGAGTCGATGGCAGAGCCCCCAAGCTGCTGCAGGCAGTGGAAGAGTCTCCCTGGGAGGCCAGGCTGAGGCAGCTGGGGCTTGGAGCTTGGAGCAGAGGAGCCTGAGGGCTGCCCTCAGTGCTGGGGCTCAAGAGGTGCAGGGCAGTGTGGGGAGGAGGGAGCCAGGCTGTGCTGAGGGCTGTGCAAGGACAGCCCAAGGGGCACTGGGTGGCAGCTGGAGCAGAGGAGGTGGCAGGGGAAGAGGAGGGAAAGCTTTTTGGCTGTGAGGGTGTGAGGGCTGGAGCAGGCTGGCCAGAGAGGTTGTGGAGTCTCCTTGTGTGGAGGCATTGCAAAGGCAGCTGGAGGTGTTGCTGTGGGAGCTGCCCTGGGTGCTGCTGCTCTGGCAGGGGGCTTGGCCTGGCTGCTCTCTGCAGCTCCCTTCCAGCCCCTCACACTCAGATTTTCGTGACCTATTGGCTCCACTGTCTTCAAAACAACCAACCCCACTCCCCCCAAGCCCAGCCCCTCTCTAAGGGAATGAGTTCAGTCCATGTCTTGCTGAGGAGAAAATGTTTCTTCCTCACTGAGCCACACAGGAAGGCCCTGGGGGCAGGATGGTTGTGTGGTTGCCGTGCTGCTGCCTGCCTGGGGCTGAAGGGGATCAGCACTTCACCATGAACACAGTTCCATTACAGAATGCTTCATCAGGGGGCAAAGAGAGGAGTTGGACTCTTGAAGGGCTGCTTCTGTCCTCTGGGGCTTCTCCAGCTGCCCCTTGACTGCAGCTTGCTCAGTGTGCTGCCTTTCTGTGTGCTGTGGCTTGGGGGCTAAATGCCTGCACCTAGCCCTGCACAGGAATCCCTGTCCAATCTTTTCCAGGGTTTTTACAGAGAAAATCAATTTCCTATGGGCAGTGTCAAAAATGTGAAGGTTAATAGTCCTTGGAGATGTCTCTCATCATTTTTAGCAATCTGGGGGAAAAAAAAAACCTGACCTTCATGTGGGAGCAGAATTCAATCTGTCCTCTTGGTGTGCAGTAAGTACAGTTAGTTACCTCTGCAAAAGGCCAAAAGGTTTTAGAACCACAGAACTGTCAGGGCTGGAAGGGACCTCAAGGAGCAGCCAGTCCCAACCCCCCTGCCATGGGCAGGGACACCTCACACTGCAGCAGGTTGCTCACAGCCACAGCCAGCCTGGCTGCAAACACCTCCAGCCAGGAGGCTTCCACCACCTCCCTGGGCAACCTGAAGGTTCCCTGGGGAACCTTCTGTTCTTGCAAGGCTTATCTCACAGTGCATCTGTGGGGTCACATTGGTTGCAGATGACAAGGGGTCAAACACAGGGGATGCCTGAAGCTCTCTAGGGAGGCTGTGGCTGCCTCCTCCCTGGGGGTGTTCAGGGCCAGGCTGGATGAGGCCTTGAGCAAGCTGGGCTGGTGGGAGTTGTCCCTGCCCATGGCAGGGGGTGTTGGACCTGGATGATCTTCAAGGTCCTTTCCAGCCCAACCTATTCCATGACTCTGTGAACTAGGAGTGAGGCACAGGATGGTTTAAAAGTCCTTTTTCCTTGCTGGAGCAGTGCCTGTAAAACCTGAGAGAGAGTCTGGTAGATGATGTCACAGAACAGGAGCTCACTGCTTTGCTTGAAGAATGAAATGTGCCTGTGGGTAAGCATTGAGCTTTCTATCTCTCTCTCCAAACTATTTCTGTTTCTAGGGGCTGGAAATAATTTTCCTGTGTGTTACAGAGCAATTTTCTTAAAGTCAGCAAGGCTAAGGAGTTGAAGAAACAGAGAAAGGAAAACCATCTGTGCCCATCAGCTGTGAGCCCACAGCAGTGCTGAGCAGCAGCTCACTGCTGGAGGGATCCTTTTAGTTGCTTTACACCATGGTGAGCCAGCAGACACCAGGGGCCTGCAAGGAGCCTGCAGAGGGACTGCTCCCAAAGGCCTGCAGGGACAGCACCAGGGGCAAGGGTTAGAAGGGAGAGCAGAGCAGATGGAGATTGGCTGTGAGGAACAAGTTTGGAATGAAGGTATATGAAAGGTATATGAAGGTATATGTCCCTGAAATACCTGGGTTGGAGCAGTCCTCATGAGCAATCCAGGCTGGGGATGGGGAGATTGAGAGCAGCCCTGCAGAGAAGGATTTGGGGGTGCTGGTGGGGGAGAAGCTGGGCAGGAGGCAGCAATGGGCACTGGCAGCACAGAAGGCCAAGGGCAGCCTGGGCTGCACCCAAAGCAGTGTGGCCAGAGCTGGAGAGAGAGGATCCTGCCCCTCTGCTCTGCTCTGGGGAGACCTCACCTGCAGGGCTGTGGCCAGCTCTGGAGCCCTCAGCACAGGAAGGACATGGACCTGATGGAGAGGCTCCAGAGGAGGGACACAAGGATGATCAGGGGCTGGAGAACCTCTGCTTCAAGGCCAGGCTGAGGGAGCTGGGGGTGTTCAGCCTGGAGAAGAGAAGGCTCCAGGCAGACCTCACAGCAGCCTGCCAGGACCTGAAGGGATCCTGCAGGAAGGCTGCAGAGGGACTGTGCCCAAAGGCCTGCAGGGACAGCAGCAGGGGCAAGGGTTTGAAAGGAGAGCAGAGCAGATGGAGATTGGCTGTGAGGAACAAGCTCTGCCCCAGGAGGCTGCTGCCACACTGCACCAGGTTGCCCAGGGAGGGAGCTGAGGCTCCATGGCTGGAGCTGTTCAAGGGGAGGCTGGAGAAGGCTGTGAGCAAGCTGCTGTGGTGGAGGATGTCCCTGCTGAGGGCAGGGGGCTTGGGCTGGATGCCCTTTGGAGCTCCCTTCCAACCCAACCCATTCCATGGTTGTGCTTGGTGGATGGGTCAGATGTGGCAGCAGACCTCGAACTGGTATTTTCCCCCTGCAGCTCTGCAAACCCCAGCAACATGGAAAGGAAAAATGAGTTAAATAAGCAGTATCTTAGCTCAACTCCCCTCTTGCCTCCCCCCTCTTGCCTCCCCCTCTTGCCTCCCCCCTCTTGCCTCCCCCTCTTGCCTCCCCCCTCTTGCCTCCCCCCTCTTGCCTCCCCCTCTTGCCTCCCCCCTCTTGCCTCCCCCCTCTTGCCTCCCCTCAGCCAAGCCCAAAAGCAGGGCTGCAGTGCCGCCTAAATAAGGCCTCAGACACGGGCAACAAACACTGCTGCTTTTTGACTGAAGACCTGATTTCCACAGCCCCCTGGACCTGAGCCACAGAGCAGAAGCACAGCAATGATGTCTCTTCTGTCTTAAGTATTTCTCTGTTAGGCTCCCTCTTGCTTTTGTGTCAGCTGTCAGTGATAAGAAGAGCTGAAATGTAGCTTTCTGCAGTGAAAGGAAGCTGAAGGCACCCCAAGCTGCCAGGGGTTTGTGTGGCAGCACCCTTGGCAGGTAGGGCACTGTTTGTTAGGTGGGACTGAAGGGGAGCACTGGGGACAGGGCTTCCCTTCTTGTCTTGCTGCTTAGGCTTCACAAAGTGGCTGCTGTAAAGCTGCTAAGCCAACAGATTCCTGTGCAGGAGCAGTGAGGGAATTAAAAGCTTTAGTGTTTCTTGCACTCTCAGGGGTTTACATGATGGAGGCAAGGAGAGTGGGAGAAAGAGTCTCTAGTTAAGTACTCTTGTTCTTTGCTTGTTCTCAGTTAGGCTCCAAGCTCCCACAGCAGTTAAACCTGGGAGCTCTCAGCTTGTGAGCTTGCCTGATGCATCTGCCTGGGGCTGCAGGAGGTGAAGCTCAGAGAGAGAGAAACCTTTCTGAACCCTGCAGCTCTTGGACAGCATTTCCAGTTCAGCCATGCAAGGAATCATAGAACCACAGAGCTGTCAGGGCTGGGAGGGACCTCAAGGAGCAGCCAGTCCCAACCCCCCTGCCACGGCCAGGGACACCTCACACTGCAGCAGGTTGCTCACAGCCACAGCCAGCCTGGCTGCAAACACCTCCAGGCAGGAGGCTGCCACCACCTCCCTGGGCAACCTCTGCCAGGCTCTCACCACCCTCATGGGCAACAACTTCTTCCTCACATCCAATCTCAGTCTCCCCTCTTCTAGTCTTGCTCCATCCTCCCCCTAGTCCTATCACTCCCTGACCCCCTCAAAAGTCCCTCCCCAGCTTTCTTGGAGCCCCCTGCAGATCCTGCAAGGCCACCAGAAGGTCTCCTGGGAGCCTTCTCCTCTCCAGCCTGCACAACCCCAACTCCCTCAGGCTGTCCTCACAGCAGAGCAGCTCCAGCCCTCTGTTCCTCCTCAGGGCCCTTCTCTGGACACCTTCCAGCCCCTCCAGAGCCTTCCTGGCACAGAGGCTCCAGACCTGGACCCAGAGCTGCAGCTGTGGTCTCAGCAGAGTGGAGCAGAGGGGCAGAATCCCCTCCCTGGCCCTGCTGGCTGTGCTTCTCTTGCTGCAGCCCAGGCTCTGCTTGGCTCTCTGGGCTGCAAGTGCTCCCTGCTGGCTCCTGGGGAGCTTCTCCTCCCCCAGCACCCCCAAGGCCTTTTCTTCAGGGCTGCTCTCCAGCCAGTCCCTGCCCAGCCTGTGTCAGTGTCAGGGATTGCCCCAGCCCCGATGGGAGAGTGTCCTTACTTCAGATATGAATGTGTTGGAAGCCTGATGTGGTTCTGCTCTTTCTAAAGTTGTTCCACTTTGCCCTGCTTTTATCCATGTGTTGGAGAGTTTCATTCCATGAAGCAAGACTGGGAGGCCTGTTCAGTCTGGAGAAGAGGAGGCTGAGAGGGGATCTGATCAATGTCTATCAATAGCTGAGGGCTGGGGGTCAGGAGGCAGGTGCCAGGCTCTGCTTGGGGGTGCCCAGTGCCAGGACAAGGAGCAGTAGGGAGAAGCTGGAGCCCAGGAGGTGCCACCTCAAGAGGAGGAGAGACTTGTGTATGGTGAGGCTGCTGGAGCCCTGGAGCAGGCTGGCCAGAGAGGTTGTGGAGTCTCCTTGTGTGGAGGCCTTGCAAAGGCAGCTGGAGGTGTTGCTGTGGGAGCTGCCCTGGGTGCTGCTGCTCTGGCAGGGGGCTTGGCCTGGCTGCTCTCTGGAGCTCCCTTCCAGCCCCTCACACTCTGTGATCCTAAATATGCAGAGGATGACTAAGGGGGATAGATAAAAGCTGGACAGGTCCCAGATGCATCCTCTCCCCTTATTATCTCCTGAAACTGGTGAAAATCCATTGGAGTGAGGCACTGCCCATCTGTGGTTCCCCTCAGGGAGAGAGATTTGTGCTTCAATCCACAGAGCCTGCTGTGCTGCATGCTCAGTATTTACAATGTCTTCTAATTCTGGCTGGGTTAAGCAATTTTTGGTTTGTTTTTGCATAGATCCATGGTTTAAGGATGGTGTAGGGAAAGAGTGGGGTGCAGGTGAGCAGCCACATACCAGTCCCACCAGCTGCTGCTGCCCTGACAGCAGCTCTTGGCACAGGGCTGTGTGCAAGGGGAGCTCTCAGTGTATTTTAAAATGCTAAATCAAACAACCACAGAGCTGTCAGGGCTGGAAGGGACCTCAAGGCTCAGCCAGTCCCAACCCCCTGCCATGGCCAGGGACACCTCACACTGCAGCAGGTTGCTCACAGCCACAGAGCCTGGCTGCAAACACCTCCAGGCAGGAGGCTTCCACCACCCCCTGGGCAACCTCTGCCAGGCTCTCACCACCCTCATGGCCAACAACTTCTTCCTCACAGCCAAGCTCAATCTCCCCACTCCTAGTTTTGCTCCATCCCCCCCAGTCCTATCCCTCCCTGACCCCCTCAAAAGTCCCTCCCCAGCTTTCTTGGAGCCCCCTGCAGATCCTGCAAGGCCACCAGAAGGTCTCCTGGGAGCCTTCTCCTCTCCAGCCTGCACAACCCCAACTCCCTCAGGCTGTCCTCACAGCAGAGCAGCTCCAGCCCTCTGCTCCTCCTCGGGGCCCTTCTCTGGACACCTTCCAGCCCCTCCAGAGCCTTCCTGGCACAGAGGCTCCAGAACTGGACCCAGAGCTCCAGCTGTGGTCTCAGCAGAGTGGAGCAGAGGGGCAGAATCCCCTCCCTGGCCCTGCTGGCTGTGCTTCTCTTGCTGCAGCCCAGGCTCTGCTTGGCTCTCTGGGCTGCAAGTGCTCCCTGCTGGCTCCTGTGGAGCTTCTCCTCCCCCCAGCACCCCCAAGGCCTTTCCTTTGGGGCTGCTCTCCAGCCAGTCCCTGCCCAGCCTGTGTCAGTGCCTGGGATTGCCCTGCCCCAGCTGCAGGACCTTGCCCTTGGGTCTTGTTGAACCACCTGAGGTTGTCCTGGGCTCCAGCCTGTCAGTGCTTCAGAGGTTCTCATTTCTTGGCTGTTAATGCCCAAACTTAGAGGCTGCTTATTTTAGTGCACCTCCATTTTTAGGCCAGCAGGCAAGGTGCTCCCAGATGTTAGCTGCAAGGCTTCTGTGACTTTCAGAGGACTTGGTGGAGTTCATCTAGCCAAAAACCAGACAGACATCTGGACACATTGCTACATGGGAGAACAAAAAGGATTGGTAAGAGCTTGTGCCATGCAGCTTTGCTCCAGGATCTGCTCAGTTTTAGCTGCAGTGCTGCAAATGGAGCCTGGGCACCAGGACAGTGAATGAACCATTTAGCAATCCCTGTTTTGTCCTTCTAAAGTGCTTGGTTTGCTTTCTTCTTCTGCAGCTCTGGTTAAGCTTTATATGGAGGGAGAAGCCTTTAAGTGAATGATTGCTTACAGTAAATGGAAGCAGGATACCACAAACTGAGCCTGTGTTGCATGTCAGCTCATGTCTTGGAGCCAGCAGCCTCTCTCTCTTCTCCTAGCTCTCTCTGCCTTATACATGGCACAGTGAGTCCTTGCAGAGCAAGGGTGGGTTGGCTTGAAAGGGACCTTAAAGATCATCCAGTTCCAAACCCCTGCCATGAGCAAGGACACCTCCCACCAGCCCAGCTTGCTCAAGGCCACATCCAGCCTGGCCTTGAACACCTCCAAGGAGGAGGCAGCCACAGCCTCCCTGGGCAACGTTTCTAGACAGCTTTAGGCATCCCCTGTGTTTGTCCTCCCCACCTGCAGCACTGCCTCCAGCTCTGGGGCCCCCAGCACAAGAGGGACCTGGAGCTGCTGGAGAGGGTCCAGAGGAGGCCACAGAGATGATCAGAGGGCTGCAGAACCTCCCCTGTGGGGACAGGCTGGGAGTTGGGGCTGTTGAGCCTGGAGAAGAGAAGGCTCCAGGGAGACCTTAGAGCTGCCTCCCAGTACCTGAAGGCAGCTACAAGAAAGGCAGGAAGGAACCTTTGCCAAGGGCTGGGAGTGATAGGATGAGAGGGAATGGATTGAAGCTTGAGGAGGGCAGATTGAGACTGGAGAGGAGGAAGAAATTCTTCCCAGTGAGGCTGGGGAGACTCTGGCACAGGCTGCCCAGGGAGGCTGTGGCTGCCTCCTGCCTGGGGGTGTTCAGCACCAGGCTGGATGTGGCTGTGAGCAAGCTGGGCTGGTGGGAGGTGTCCCTGCCCATGGCAGGGGGTTGGAGCTGGATGAGGCACATGGAGCCATGGCTTAGTTGTCAGGAGATGTTAGGTCTTAGGTTGGACTTGATGATCTCTGAGGTCTTTTCCAACCTGCTTGATTCTGTGATTCAGTTTGATCCCACAGATACTCTGTGAGTTAAACCCTGCTCTGTGGGGCTCAGCATCTGAGTGTCTCTGGGCAGCCTGATCCAGCTGGGGATGTCCCTGCTGACTGCAGAGGGGCTTGGGCTGGATGACCTTTGGGGGTCCCTTCCAGCCCAGGTTCTGTGATTCTGTGTCTTGTCTCTGCTTGGTTATCATCTGAGATGAAGAACTGGTTCATGTCTGACTGGGCAGAGATGTGTGAGTGCAGGCAGTGCTGGCTGCAGGGCTTGCACCCCTTACCAAGCAGCAGGGCACTTGCTGAGAAGGGCAAAAAGAAGTAGAGAAATGAGTGGTTTGGGGTTTTTTTCTTGGCCTGGAACTGTAAATGTGACAGTAATTGTCCTGAGGTTTGCTGTTGGGTACTCTTGCTGTGCTTTAGGCTGTGAAAATGCCTGCAAATGGAACAGGTCATGAAGTTCTGCTGGCACAGCATCTGAGAGTGAAGCTCCTGCACTGTTTCCTTCTTGTGGTTGCAGAGAAATGTGGAAATAACAAAGTGGAGGCAGCAGCAGCCTGCTGCAGTCCTGGCTGTGGGCCCTCCTGGGGACCTCTCAGTGCTGCCAGCAAGTGAGAACGGCCTTGGCTTGCCTGCTGCACCCCCAGCCCTGCGGTGTCCTGGGGCAGGGCCGTCGAGTGAGAGCAGCCTTGCTTCAGGGCAGGGCTGGTCCGTGCCCCCAGTCACCCCCACAGCTCTGCAGCACAGCCCTGACTCTCTTAGAATCATAGAATCACCAACCAGGTTGGAAAAGACCTCAGAGATCATCAAGTCCAACCTATGACCTAATAGCTAACACCTCCTGACAACTAAACCATGGCTCCAAGTGCCACATCCAAGCCTTCTCTGAACACCTCCAGGGATGGGGACTCCACCACCTCCCTGGGCAGCACATCCCAATGGCCAATCACTCTCTCTGGGAAGAACTTCTTCCTAACACCCAGCCTGAACCTCCCCTGGCACAGCTTGAGACTGTGTCCTCTTGTTCTGGTGCTGGGTGCCTGGCAGAAGAGACCAACCCCCACCTGGCTACAACCTCCCTTCAGGGAGTTGCAGGGAGCAAGAAGGTCTCCCCTGAGCCTCCTCTTCTGCAGGCTAAGCAACCCCAGCTCCCTCAGCCTCTCCTCACAGGGCTGTGCTCCAGACCCCTCCCCAGCTTTCTTGCCCTTCTCTGGGCACATTCAGGAGTCTCAATGTCCCTTCTTAAACTGGACACAGGACTCAAAGTGTGGCCTCAGCAGTGCTGAGCACAGGGCACAATGACCTCCCTGCTCCTGCTGGCCACACTGTTCCTGCTGCAGGCCAGGATGCCCTTGGCCTTCTTGGCCCCCTGGGCACACTGCTGGCTCATGTTCAGCCTCCTGTCAACTACTGTCTTGAGCTGGGGAGCCCAAGAACAAGCTACAATGAGGCTGGAAAGCTCCTCCAGCTCAGCTGCCTCTGCTTTCAGGAGCATGTGGAGCAGCAATGCCCTTAGCCAGTGCTCTCCTTGCCCAGCACTCTCTGGAGGACCATCAGCCCTCACACCACGCCTCAGACCTCAAGCACAGAGCAACCTCAGGCCCCCTTCTCCATCAGCTGAGCTCTTCTAAGTGTTGCAGAGGCAAACACTTGCAGCAGAGGTGCTTTTATCAGCAGCTTATCTCAAGCCTGTCAAACACATGACCCTCTTCACCCTGTGCTGTGTTGGGGGTTTTATTTTCACCTGGTGTTTGCAGACTCTTTGATCTGCTGGTTGCAGACAAGTTCTGCTGCATTCCTGACCAGGTCTTTCTGAAGGGCTCACTGTTCACAGGCCTGTAACCCTACCTGGAGCCCAGGGCTCTCTACCTATCCATTATTTAAAGAGAAGGAAGGCACAACATAGTCCTGCATCCAGGAGGATGGCTGCCTGGGGAGGCAGCAGGAGGAGGAGTGTGCTGGGGCTGTTATGTCCCAGCTGTGCAGAGGAAGAGGCTCTGCTATGGGTTAGGTTCTTCAGCTCTGCTCCTTCACACCAGTGGTAATTGTTAGGGCTTGGGAGGACCTTGAGAGATCATCCAGTCCAACCCAGCTGTCTTGTAGCTCCCTACAGGTACTGGGAGGCTGCTCTGAGGTCTCCCTGGAGCCTTCTCTCTTCCAGGCTGAGCATCCCCAACTCTCCCAGCCTGGCCCCACAGGGGAGGTTCTCCAGAACCAGGAGAGAGGAGCTGCTCTCCTGCTGGCAGCTCCAAGCAGGTGGTGTGAAAGGCTGTCAGGAAGGACCCCAAGACCCTCTCCTGTAGCTGTACAAGGAAAGTGATAAGAGAAAATGTCTGTGCCTGCAATTAACCTGGATTCATAGATTCATAGGATGGGTTGGAAAGGATCTTAAATATCCTCCAGTTCCAAGCCCCTGCCATGGGCAGGGACACCTCCCACCAGCCCAGCTTGCTCAGGGCCTCATCCAGCCTGGTGCTGAGCACCTCCAGGCAGGAGGCAGCCACAGCCTCCCTGGGCAGCCTGTGCCAGAGTCTCCCCAGCCTCACTGGGAAGAATTTCTTCCTCCTCTCCAGTCTCAATCTGCCCTCCTCAAGCTTCAATCCATTCCCTCTCATCCTGTCACTCCCAGCCCTTGGCAAAAGTCCCTTCCTGGCTTTCTTGTAGCTCCCTTCAGGTACTGGGAAGCTGCTCTGAGGTCTCCCTGGAGCCTTCTCTTCTCCAGGCTGAACAGCCCCAACTCTCTCAGCCTGTCCCCTGTCTCCAGCCCTCTGATCATCTCTGTGGCCTCCTCTGGACCCTTTCCAACAGCTCCAGGTCCCTCTTGTGCTGGGGGCAGCAGAACTGGAGGCAGTGCTGCAGGTGGGGTCTAGCAGCAGTAATAGCTAAGTGAAAAAGCAGAAATGCCAACTCTGTCTGTATCCCACAGCTGAGAACCTTCCCCCTGAGGCTGCAGAAGGCTCATCTCAGCCCAGCCAGAGGGTCACTGAATAGTTGTTTCTGATTGTCCTCTCTTTCTACTTATGGGACACAAACCAACTCTAGCTCTAGGCAGTGCTGCAGGCTGGGCTCAGAGTGGCTGAGAGCAGCCAGGCAGAGAGGGACCTGGGGGGACTGGTTGAGAGTAGGCTGAACAGGAGCCTGCAGTGTGCCCAGGGGGCAAGAAGGCCAAGGGCATCCTGGCCTGCATCAGGAACAGTGTGGCCAGCAGGAGCAGGGAGGTCATTGTGCCCTGTGCTCAGCACTGCTGAGGCCACACCTTGAGTCCTGTGTCCAGTTCTGGGCCCCTCAGGTCAGGAAAGATGTTGAGCTGCTGGAAGGTGTCCAGAGAAGGGCAAGAAAGCTGGGGAGGGGTCTGGAGCACAGCCCTGTGAGGAGAGGCTGAGGGAGCTGGGGTTGCTTAGCCTGGAGAACAGGAGGCTCAGGGGAGACCTTCTTGCTCCCTGCAACTCCCTGCGGGGAGGTTGTAGCCAGCTGGGGGTTGGTCTCTTCTGCCAGGCCCCCAGCCCCAGAACAAGAGGACACAGTCTCAAGCTGTGCCAGGGGAGGTTCAGGCTGGATGTTAGGAAGAAGTTCTTCCTAGCAAGAGAGATTGGCCATTGGGATGTGCTGCCTAGGGAGGTGGTGGAGTCCCCATCCCTGGAGGTGTTTAGGCAGAGCCTGGATGAGGCCCTTGGTGCCATGGTTGAGTTGATCAGATGGTGCTGGGTGAGAGGTTGGACTGGATGATCTCAAAGGTCTCTTCCAACCTGGTTAATTCTATTCTGTTCTTTTTAATCAGGCACTGGCTCTGGGTTCAGTTCCTACATTTGAATTCATGCAATGGAAATGAGACCTGCCCATGGTGTCTGAGAGGTCATTGCTCTTGGAGACTGCAGTGGAAACTTGTTTGGAGAGAGCTGGGGAGGGCTGGAACGAGGTCAGACTGTGCTGGGAAAAACTGCTTCATGTTGGGATGTCTTGAAGGAGCAGGGACAAAAATAACAGTGAGTGTCAGTCCACACAGCAGAGCCTGGACAATGAGCTCCAGGGTCTGCTTGGTGCTGCAGCATCTCCAGATGCAAAGCTTTTGTACCTGGAGTTCACTGGGAGAGTGGGAATGGAAGCCAGGCAGGCCTCTGAACAATCCACATCTCCAGTGTTCAGTTCTAATGCTGCTGAGCTGGAGATCTGTTTGTGGTGCTGCTGCTTGGGTTTGGGGTTTTGGGGTTGTTTGGGGTTAGTTTGCTGTTGGTTTCTTTAAAGCATCTATTTTTACAGTCACAGAAAAACTTCTGGCCCTTCAGAAGGCTGAGCAGGCATCTGGGGCTTGCTCTTTCTCCCTTTCTTGTGGCTGCTTGATAGATAAGGTTGACCTGTTGGAGAGCAGCACAGGGGAAAGGGACCTGGGGGTGCTGGTGGGCAGGAGGATGCCCCTGAGCCAGCAAGGTGCCCTGGTGGCCAAGAAGGCCAAGGGCATCCTGGGCTGCATTAGAAGGACTGTGGGCAGGAGGGCAGAGAGGTTCTCCTGCCCCTCTGCTCTGCCCTGGGGAGGCCACAGCTGGAATCTTGTGTCCAGCTCTGGGCCCCTGAGGTCAAGAAGGAGCTGAGGGCAGTGCTGGAGAGAGTCGATGGCAGAGCCCCCAAGCTGCTGCAGGCAGTGGAAGGTCTCCCTGGGAGGCCAGGCTGAGGCAGCTGGGGCTTGGAGCTTGGAGCAGAGGAGCCTGAGGGCTGCCCTCAGTGCTGGGGCTCAAGAGGTGCAGGGCAGTGTGGGGAGGAGGGAGCCAGGCTGTGCTGAGGGCTGTGCAAGGACAGCCCAAGGGGCACTGGGTGGCAGCTGGAGCAGAGGAGGTGGCAGGGGAAGAGGAGGGAAAGCTTTTTGGCTGTGAGGGTGTGAGAGGGCTGGAGCAGGCTGGCCAGAGAGGTTGTGGAGTCTCCTTGTGTGGAGGCATTGCCAAGGCAGCTGGAGGTGTTGCTGTGGGAGCTGCCCTGGGTGCTGCTGCTCTGGCAGGGGGCTTGGCCTGGCTGCTCTCTGGAGCTCCCTCCCAACCCCTCTCACCCTGTGGTGCTGTGTGAAGGTGCTGCAGTGCCTGTACAGCTGTGTTTCAAGGCAGCCTGCTCAAATCCTGCTGTTTGAGGACTGGGTGAGATCACACACAGCACCGACCCTACAGCTTCTCATCCTTCTCTGACAGCTGTTGTGTTTTTTCTCCCCGTGATGTTGTGTGAAATGAACTTCTTCTTCCTTAATTGGCAGATGACCTGTGTAATTGTTTCACACGAGTGCTTAGTCCTTGCAGCAAATTTAGACTTGGGTTTGGTCCACTTTGCATCATGTCCTTGCCTTGCAAGCTGTTAGCACATCCCCTTTCTGCTAGCTCTGGTGACCCTCCTGAGGCTCCTCTTGGCAAGCAGGATCTGCAGCCTGCCACCATGAAAGCAAGATGTTCTTCATCAGCCTTCCCTTCTCTCTTTGGCTGTCCCTGGGGGATGGCAGTTTTGTCTGCTGGAGAATCACAGAAAGAATTGCAGTGGCAATTGAGTGTGAGGAGCTCTGTGTTCAACTCCCTGCAAGCTGTTTTGGTTTGCCTAGCTGAAAAAAAAACCCCACAGCTCTTTCCTCGCCAGTCTGCTGACCCACACTGACAACAGGAAAGGACAGAAAGGATTTGGTTTCAAGCAGCAGCTGAATGAAAGCAGACCTGGTGGTTCCTCTATATTTCAAGGGATGTTTTCATTTAACCTCCTTCCAGAGTGCTCTTTGTTGTATCAGAGACTCCAGTTTCAGTGTGAAAAATGATCATAGGGTCATGGAGTGGTCTGGGCTGGAAGGCAGCTCCAAAGGTCATCCCTGCACTCAGCAGGGACATCCTCCACCAGAGCACAGCCTTCTCACAGCCTTCTCCAGCCTCCCCTTGAACAGCTCCAGCCATGGAGCCTCAGCTCCCTCCCTGGGCAACCTGGTGCAGTGTGGCAGCAGCCTCCTGGGGCAGAACTTGTTCCTCACAGCCAATCTCCATCTGCTCTGCTCTCCTTTCAAACCCTTGCCCCTGCTGCTGTCCCTGCAGGCCTTTGGGCACAGTCCCTCTGCAGCCTTCTTGGAGCCCCTTTGGGTCCTGTCAGGCTGCTCTGAGGTCTGCCTGGAGCTTTCTCTTCTGCAGGTTGAACACCCCCAGCTCCCTCAGCCAGTCCTTGCAGCAGAGCTGCTCCAACCCCCTGATCATCTTTGTGTCCCTCCTCTGGAGCCTCTCCACCGGGTCCATGTCCTTCCTGTGCTGAGGGCTCCAGAGCTGGGCACAGCCCTGCAGGTGAGGCCTCCCCAGAGCAGAGCAGAGGGGCAGGATCCTCTCTCTCCAGCTCTGGCCACACTGCTTTGGGTGCAGCCCAGGCTGCCCTTGGCCTTCTGTGCTGCCAGTGCCCATTGCTGCCTCCTGCCCAGCTTCTCCCCCCAGCACCCCCAAGTCCTTCTCTGCAGGGCTGCTCTCAATCTCCCCATCCCCCAGCCTGGATTGCTCATGAGGACTGCTCCAACCCAGGTATTTCAGGGACATATTTTCATATAGCTTTCTTCCAAAGTGCTCTTTGCTGTATGAGATAAACAGTCCAGTTTCAGGTTGATCAAATACCCTGTCACAGGCAATGCCTTGAATTCAGATGGAGCTTGGAGACTTGATGGTGCAAGTGAGCTCCATTTCATCAGTGCATATCAGTGCCTGGAATCTGCCTGGGGGCAGGCTCTGTGCACTGACCCTGTGGAAAGCAAACCCAGGAACCAGAACCATGATGCAGCATTCAGCTGAAGCTGCTGTGGAAGTCTGAGCAGGCAGCATGTTGTGGGGCTTTCATTTTGGATACAGCCTAATCTGCCACCTCCTTCTGTGCTTGCTGGAGTGAGGAGCTGCTCCTGCTGGCAGCTCCAAGCAGGTGGTGTGAAAGGCTGTCAGGAAGGACCCCAAGACCCTCTCCTGTAGCTGTACAAGGAAAGTGATAAGAGAAAATGTCTGTGCCTGCAATTAACCTGGATTCATAGATTCATAGGATGGGTTGGAAAGGATCTTAAATATCCTCCAGTTCCAACCCCCAGCCATGGGCAGGGACACCTCCCACCAGCTCAGCTTGCTCAAGGCCTCATCCAGCCTGGCCTTGAACACCTCCAGGCAGGAGGCAGCCACAGCCTCCCTGGGCAGCCTGTGCCAGAGTCTCACCAGCCTCACTGGGAAGAATTTCTTCCCCCTCTCCAGTCTCAATCTGCCCTCCTCAAGCTTCAGTCCATTCCCTCTCATCCTATCACTCCCAGCCCCTGGCAAAAGTCCCTTCCCAGCTCTCCTCTAGTACCCTTCAGGTCCTGGGAGGCAGCTCTGAGGTCTCCCTGGAGCCTTCTCTTCTCCAGGCTCAACAGCCCCAACTCTCTCAGCCTGTCCCCACAGGGGAGGTTCTGCAGCCCTCTGATCATCTTTGTGGCCTCCTCTGGACCCTCTCCAGCAGCTCCAGGTCCTTCTTGTGCTGGGGGCCCCAGAGCTGGAGGCAGTGCTGCAGGTGGGGTACTGTCTGAACTGCCATTGGAAGGGCTCTTAGTAAGCACCTGTGACTCCATAACCTCTGCTCCAGAAATGTTTTCCTTGATGCTTTACTGACCTTGTGATTTCAGCTGAAAGCTCCCCAGCTCTTTTAGGGCAGCAGTCTCACCCAGCAGTGCTCCTCAAAAGCTTAACAACTACCTACCTCTCTCTGATGTACTAAGGGGAAGTGGACAGCAGAAACAAACCTGCTGGAGAGGGTCCAAGGGAGAGCCATGAGGGTGATTAGGGGACTTGAGCACCTCCCTGTGAAGAGAGACTGAGAGCCCTGGGGCTGTTTAGTCTGGAGAAGAGAAGACTGAGAGGGGATCTGATCAATGTCTATCAATATCTGAGGGGTGGGGGTCCAGTGGAGGGGGCCAAGCTCTTTTGGGTGGTGTGCAGTATTAGGACAAGGAACAACAGGTTCAAGCTTTGAATAGAGAAGGCTTCATCTCAACATGAGAAGAAACTTCTTGGCAGTGAGGGTGTGAGAGGGCTGGAGCAGGCTGGCCAGAGAGGTTGTGGAGTCTCCTTGTGTGGAGGCCTTGCAAAGGCAGCTGGAGGTGTTGCTGTGGGAGCTGCCCTGGGTGCTGCTGCTCTGGCAGGGGGCTTGGCCTGGCTGCTCTCTGGAGTTCCCTTCCACCCCATCACACTCTGTGACTCTCTGCAATCCAAGAAGCATTTGGCATTTAGAAAGGAATTGTTTTTCCCCCTCTCTGCTTGCAGGGAGCTGTTTCCATTCCCTGGGAGAGTGGAATTAACCCCCCTGGTGTGTGTTCTCCCTCAGATCACAGAGGTGTGTGGTGCCAAGCGTGTGGGATACTTTGGTCCTGCCCAGTTCTACCTGGCTTTGAAGCTAATTGCAGCAGCACAGTCTGGCTTCCCAGTGCGAATTGAGAGCATTAAGAATGGTAAGTAGCAAACTTCTGCTTGCAGTGCTCTGGGCACTTGTTCCTTACTTTCTTTAAGGCTTCTCAGCTCTCTCTGGTGGGAAGCTTTTTTTGTTCTTCTAGCATGCCTCTAAACCAGTTGGATTTCCAGCCCTTCCTCCTGCCATGCAGGCTGAATGCAGAGTGCTTGCCTGTGGCTTTGGTGGAGCTCAGGAATGTTGGCTGAGGCAGTCAGTGGCACTGGGCTGGAGCTCAGTCTTTGGGTTTCTTTGACTTGAACCATAGAATCAGTAAGGTTGGAAGAGACCTCAAAGATCATCAAAGTCCAACCTGTCCCCCAACACCTCGTGACTACTAAACCATGGCTCCAAGTGCCACATCCAATCCCCTCTTGAACACCTCCAGGGATGGGGACTCCACCATGTCCCTGGGCAGCACATCCCAATGGCCAACAACTCTCTCTGGGAAGAACTTTCTCCCCGCCTGCAGCCTAAACCTCCCCTGGCACAGCTTGAGACTGTGTCCTCTTGTTCTGGAGGGGCAGAACAGCTCCTGGTGGCTTTCTTGAGCAGGTGAAAGGACTCTGCCCAGCCACTCTGTTTCTTACTCCCTCTTTTACACCAGTGACTTCAGGTAAAGGAGGGCAGATTGAGATTGGAGATTAGGAAGAAATTCTTTAGAGTGAGGGTGGTGAGAGTGTGGCACAGGCTGCCCAGGGAGGCTGTGCTTGCCTCCTGTCTGGGGGTATCACAGTATCACAGTATCACTAAGGTTGGAAGAGACCTCAAAGATCATCAAGTCCAACCTGTCACCACAGACCGCAGGACTAGACCATGGCACCAAGTGCCACATCCAATCCCCTCTTGAACACCTCCAGGGACAGTGACTCCACCACCTCCCTGGGCAGCACATTCCCATGGCCAATCTCTCTGGGAAGAACTTCTTCCTCAACTCCAGCCTGAACCTCCCCTGGCACAGCTTGAGACTCTGTCCTCTTGTTCTGGTGCTGGGTGCCTGGGAGAAGAGGCCAACCCCTTCCTGGCTACAACCTCCCTTCAGGTAGTTGTAGAGAGCAATGAGGTCTCCCCTGAGCCTCCTCTGCTCCAGGCTGAGCAACCCCAGCTCCCTCAGCCTCTCCTCACAGGGCTGTGCTCCAGACCCCTCCCCAGCCTTGTTGCCCTTCTCTGGACACGTTCAAGAGTCTCGATGTCCTTCCTGAACTGAGGGCCCCAGAACTGGACACAGGGCTCAAGGTGTGGCCTAACCAATGCAGAGTCCAGGGGCACAATGACCTCCCTGGCTCCTTGCTGGGGGTGCTGAAGGCCAGGCTGGCTGAGGCCTTGAGCAGCTGAGTGGAGCTGAGAGGTGTCCCTGGGCGCGGAGGGGAGGTTGGAGGAGCTGAGCTCTGAGCTCCCTTCCAGCCTGAGCCATCCTGTGCCTCACAGAGAGGCGGTGTGCCTCCCCTGCTGCAGAGGGCAGGCGTGACAGGGGGCCTGCCGCCCCAGCTGGCTCACGGGGGCCTGGCTGCGCTCTCTGGCCCCTCTCTGCCGCCATTCCTGGGCTCCTTTCCCGAGGGCAGCGGCGCGGATGCTGGCTGGCGGATTCATCAGCCCCCCCCCACTTTGGGTGGGAGCCTGCCCTTGCCCCTGCGGGCAGCCTTTTGGCGGCAGGCGGTGAGCGCGCCGCTCGCCCGGGCGCCGCGCAGCGGGCTGGCTGCTTCCCGCCCTGCTGGCGGGGGCGAGGCGTTGAGCCCCTGCACGCAGCTCTTCCCTCTTCGGGCGCAGAATCACCCCTGCCGTCGGGAGCATCCCAGCACACCAGCGCTGCTGCTTGATGGATAAACTTCCAAGGTGGCTCTGCTCCAAGCCCTTGCGGCGTTGTGCAGTCTCCCCTGACCTTTTTCCCTCTCCCTGCAGAGCTGCCCCTGCCGCGGTTCCCGGCGCTGAAAGCCGACGGTGAAGCTTGGTATGGGACCCCCGCAGAGCTCCACCCAGGGAAGTTTCAGCTCCCACAGGCAGCCTTGGAAAAAAACTCCTACAAAAGGACAGATGAAGGGGACAAGCAGGTAACAGGCTGCTCTGCTTCAGGCCAGGGCGTGCTATTCGGGCTCCTTTTGGGTCTAGCCCTGGAAGCGATGCCTTCAGGTGTGCTGACTCAGTCGTGCAGCACTCGGCAGGAGAGGAGCTCCTGGCACTCACATAATGTCCACTGGGGCTGTGTTCTGCTTCTGCTGCATCCCAGCTGCAGCTGGATGTTTCTATCTGAGCTTGCAGAAAGCTGTCAGCCTCTGGGTTGAGGGAGCTGGGGGTGTGCAGCCTGCAGAGGAGAAGGCTCCAGGGGCACCTCAGAGCTGCTGCCAGCAGCTGAAGGGATCCTGCAGGAAGGCTGCAGAGAGACTTTGGCTGAGGGGGTCTGGAGCCAGCCCAAGGGGCAATGGTTTGGAGCTGAGGCAGAGCAGGGGCAGAGTGGAGCTGAGGAAGAAGTTGTTGAGTGTGAGGCTGGTGAGAGCCTGGCACAGGCTGCCCAGGGAGGCTGTGGCTGCCTCCTTGCTGGGGGTGCTGAAGGCCAGGCTGGCTGAGGCCTTGAGCAGCTGAGTGGAGCTGAGAGGTGTCCCTGGGCATGGTGGGGAGCTTGGGGGAGCTGAGCTCTGAGCTCCCTTCCAGCTTGAGCTGGAGTGTTGTCCTCCTTAGCCCAGCACTGATTCTTGGAGAGGCCCTTGGGGTGGGAACAGTAGAGGAAAGTGATTGCTTGTGGCTAGTGTGATCCTTAGTCACTACAGAAATACTCAGTTGGAGAAGAGGTTGAACCATGAGCCACTGTTTCTGGGTGGGATAAGGCCACCAGGAGGCTTCCTTCCATTCCAGTCTCCCCCAGAGGAAATCTGCTGCTCTTTTGTCCTCTGTGTAGCATCTCCCCAGGAGCCCCTGTTCTGAGCTGCCAATTTAATGGAGCTGGCTAAGGCAGCTTTGTGTTGCCTGAGTTCAGGATTGCTGAGAGTGCTTACTCCCAGCCAAGCAGCTTCACAGCACCACCTGGATGTGCATCCCTTTCCCCAGGCCTGGCAGCAGCTCCTCTGGTGTCACATCAGTGCCTGCTGGCAGGTGCTCTTATCTACCCAGAACATTTATCACACAGAGTGTTGGTGTGAGCAGCAGTTCCAGCCTGAGGTCAGCCAGCAGGAAGGAGCTGATGAGGAGATGGATGAGGGGAATAACAGGAGGAGGAAGAAAAGCATGAATGCCTCTCTGCCTGTGTGTGCTGCTGCTGAAGCAGAGCAGTGCCCTCAACCCCCTGCCTCCATCCAGGCTGTGTGTCGTGGTACATTCTGCTTGTTATTCACTAAACAGTTGGAGGATCACTTCCTCTGCTTAATCTCTGCCAGTCAGGGGAAAGAGGAAGCTTCAGGATGGCTTTCCAGTAATGCCTGCAAATCCCCAGGGTGTTTAAAGTACTGATTCACAGGTTTAGTTTAATTTCTTGCTAAGTTGTGTTTCTCTTGTGGGGCATGAGGCATGCTCTCCCACCAGGACTGCAGACACACTTAATACATTCAAAGATGCCTGCTCACATGAAGCCTTCTCAAGCTAATTAATCATAGAATCACAGAATTGGCAGGGTTGGAAGGGACCTCAAAGAGCATGGCCTTAAAAACCTCCAAGGATGAGGCTTCCACCACCTCCCTGGGCAACCTCTGCCAGTCTCTCACCACCCTCATGGGGAACAACTTCGTCCTAATGTCTAATCTAAACCTCCCCCTCCTCTAGCTTGGATCCATCCCTCCCCCAGTCCTATCAATCCCTGACACCCTAAAAAATCTGTTCTGCACCTCAGGCTGCTCTGACAGCATTGAGCCTACACATGGCTGCAGCCCCTCAGCAGCATCAGCATCACCTCAGGAATAACAAAGCAAGCAACACAAACCCATAGAATTGGCAGGGCTGGGAGGGACCTCAAGGAGCAGCCAGTCCCAACCCCCCTGCCATGGCCAGGGACACCTCACACTGCAGCAGGTTGCTCACAGCCACAGCCAGCCTGGCTGCAAACACCTCCAGGCAGGAGGCTTCCACCACCCCCTGGGCAACCTCTGCCAGGCTCTCACCACCCTCATGGGCAACAACTTCTTCCTCACATCCAATCTCAGTCTCCCCACTTCTAGTTTTGCTCCATCCCCCCCCCAGAGATAGTGATGGAACCAGAGGGAGCAGCCTCAAGCTGCACCAGGGGAGGGTTAGGCTGGAATGCAGGAAAATGTTTTTCACTGGTCAGGCTTTGGCACAGGCTGCCCAGGGAGGTGGTGGAGTTACCATCTCTAGAGGTGTTTAAAGGTCATTTAGATGTGGTGCTTGGGGGTATGGTTTAGTAGTGAACTTGGTGGAACAGGGTTCATGGTTGGACCTGATGATCTCCAGGGTCTTTTCCAAGCTGAATGATTCCATGAGTCAGAGAGATACTTCTTGAGGTGTCTTTGAAAGTGAAATATCTTAAGCTGTTGACTGCAGGCTTTGCTGTGGCATTGCCATTCTTGATTGCCTAGGTCAGGGCAATCCCAGGCACTGATACAGGCTGGGCAGGGACTGGCTGGAGAGCAGCCCTGAAGAAAAGGCCTTGGGGATGCTGGGGAGGAGAAGCTCCACAGGAGCCAGCAGGGAGCACTTGCAGCCCAGAGAGCCAAGCAGAGCCTGGGCTGCAGCAGGAGAAGCACAACCAGCAGGGCCAGGGAGGGGATTCTGCCCCTCTGCTCCACTCTGCTGAGACCACAGCTGCAGCTCTGGGTCCAGCTCTGGAGCCTCTGTGCCAGGCAGGATCTGGAGGTGCTGGAAGGTGTCCAGAGAAGGGCCCCGAGGAGGAGCAGAGGGCTGGAGCTGCTCTGCTGTGAGGACAGCCTGAGGGAGTTGGGGTTGTGCAGGCTGGAGAGGAGAAGGCTCCCAGGAGACCTTCTGGTGGCCTTGCAGGATCTGCAGGGGGCTCCAAAAAAGCTGGGGAGGGACTTTGGAGGGGGTCAGGGAGTGATAGGACTGGGGGGAGGATGGAGCAAAACTAGAAGTGGGGAGACTGCGATTGGCTGTGAGGAAGAAGTTGTTGGCCATGAGGGTGGTGAGAGCCTGGCAGAGGTTGCCCAGGGAGGTGGTGGAAGCCTCCTGCCTGGAGGTGTTTGCAGCCAGGCTGGCTGTGGCTGTGAGCAACCTGCTGCAGTGTGAGGTGTCCCTGGCCATGGCAGGGGGTTGGGACTGGCTGCTCCTTGAGGTCCCTTCCAACCCTGACAGCTCTGTGATTCTGTGATTCCTGGAGGGCTTGATGCCAAGTTCTCTCTTTTGGTTGGTGAGAAGCCTTTTGTTGGGAATAAGGAGCCCCAGGGAGCAGCAGCCTCTGGCCTGCTCTTTGTCCTGCTGTGGACATTCAGGTTGCCATGCAGGGTTACCTGGTTGCTTTGCTGTCAACTCAGAGTTCCATGCTGTGTTGTTTCTGGCACAGGAAGCCAAGTCCCCACCGCTGTCCAATCTGCTCACCTCCTGCTTCTCCATCTACCTACCAGAGAATGGCCTTGAGTTATGGATATGGCAAATCAAGAAGTGGGCTGGAGCAGCAGCATGGAGGTAGGGCAAAAACTGAGATGTCCACCTTGGCTACTTCTGGGGTTTAGTTTTGGGGTTGGTTGGGGTTTTTTTTGGGTTCTCAGAAGCATCCAAATTTCAGATGCAGCTGAGAGCCAACCTTCAGATTTGAGCAGTTCATTAGAGCTGTGTTTGGCAGAACAGCTCAGGCATCTGAGTTTGTTTCCATTGTTCAGTCTTGTCTGCTCTCTGGTAAGTTGGATTTGTGTGGCCCTGCTCCCAGGCAAATGGTAACTCCCAGTCTCTGACAAGACTGCCTGCAGTCCTCCCAGTGACAAAGTCTTTGTGAGTCATGAAGTGCAACAGGGCCAAGGGCAAGGTCCTGCACCTGGGTCAGGGCAATCCCATGCACAAATCCAGGCTGGAGGAGAAGGCTTTGGGAGCAGTCACAGAGTCAGAGAATCAATAAAGTTGGAAAAGACCTCTGAGATCATCAAGTCCAACCTGTCCCCCAACACCTCATGACTACTAAACCATAGCTCCAAGTGTCACATCCAGTCCCCTTTTGAACACCTCCAGGGATGGGGACTCCACCACCTCCCTGGGCAGCACATCCCAATGGCCAACAACTCTCTCTGGGAGGAGCTTTCTCCTCACCTCCAGCCTAAACCTCCCCTGGCACAGCTTGAGACTGTGTCCTCTTGTTCTGGTGCTGGCTGCCTGGGAGAAGAGACCAACCCCCACCTGGCTACAACCTCCCTGCAGGGAGTTGCAGAGAGCAAGAAGGTCTCCCTGAGCCTCCTCTTCTCCAGGCTAAAATGGTTGGGGTTGGAAGGGAGCTGCAAAGCTCCTCCAGTCCAACCTCCCTGCACTCAGCAAGGACATCCTCCACCACAGCAGGTTGCTCACAGCCTTCTCCAGCCTCCCCTTGAACAGCTCCAGCCATGGAGCCTCAGCTCCCTCCCTGGGCAACCTGTGGCAGTCTTTTTCTTGGAAGTGTTGGAAGCTTTTGCCCAGCAGTGTTGCCTCCCCTGCAAGGGCTCCTGGAGGCTTCCCATCTTCCTTCCTGTGTTGTTTTCTGAAGTCAGGAGTTACTTGCACAGCAATAAAAATGGGGATCAGTAGGGGATAAAACCACTTAGGGAAGTGAGGGGCTTAGGGGGGAACATTTGTAAGACCCTCCTGAGCTCACTTCTCATCAAGAGTCTTTCAGATCCTGTCTCATGCAGCCTGGCACTGCAGTGGTACATTCTAAGCAGACTGGCAGCAGAAGGCTTTCAGCTCCCTGAGAGTTTGCAAGTGATTTTCTTTGGTGTTTTGGCACTTGACCTATTTTTAAAACCCTGTTCTTAAGTGTGCTGCTGTGTCACCACTCACTGTGCTTGCTGCAGGGGAAGGCAAGAGACTCCATTTAGCAAAAGAAGGAATCGTTACTCTGCTTTCCTAACTGTACCCCAAGCACTGCTGGATGTGGGGCAGGCTGTGGATGGAGTCTGCCTGCACTTCAGCAAGGCCTCTGGCACCGTCCCCCCCAGCAAACTCCTGGCCAAGCTGTCAGCCCCTGGCTTGGGCAGCAGCACTCTGAGCTGGGGTAGGAACTGGCTGGAGGCTGAGCCCAGAGAGTGCTGGTGAATGGTGCCACAGCCAGCTGGCAGCCAGGCACCAGTGGTGTGCCCCAGGGATCAGTGCTGGGCCCCAGTCTGTTCAATATCTTTATTGATGATCTGCAGGAGGGCATCAAGTCCATCATCAGTAAGTTTGCAGATGACAGCAAGCTGGGGGCAGGAGTTGATCTGTTAGAGGTCAGGAGAGCTCTGCAGAGGGACCTTGCCAGGCTGGACAGATGGGCAGAGGCCAAGGGCAGGAGATTGAACACATCCAAGTGCCAGGTGCTGCACATTGGCCACAGCAACCCCAGGCAGTGCTACAGGCTGGGGGCAGAGGGGCTGAGAGCAGCCAGGCAGAGAGGGACCTGGGGGGACTGGTTGAGAGTAGGCTGAACATGAGCCAGCAGTGTGCCCAGGGGGCCAAGAAGGCCAAGGGCATCCTGGCCTGCAGCAGGAACAGTGTGGCCAGCAGGAGCAGGGAGGTCATTGTGCCCTGTGCTCAGCACTGCTGAGGCCACACCTTGAGTCCTGTGTCCAGTTCTGGGCTCCTCAGGTTAGGAAAGATGTTGAGCTGCTGGAAGGTGTCCAGAGAAGGGCAAGAAAGCTGGGGAGGGGTCTGGAGCACAGCCCTGTGAGGAGAGGCTGAGGGAGCTGGGGTTGCTTAGCCTGGAGAAGAGGAGGCTCAGGGGAGACCTTCTTGCTCTCCAAATCCCTACAGGGAGGTTGTAGCCAGGTGGGGGTTGGTCTCTTCTGCCAGGCCCCCAGCAGCAGAACAAGAGGACACAGTCTCAAGCTGTGCCAGGGGAGGTTCAGGCTGGATGTTAGGAAGAAGTTCTTCCCAGCCAGAGAGATTGGCCATTGGGCTGTGCTGCCCAGGGAGGTGGTGGAGTCCCCATCTCTGGAGGTATTTAGGAAGAGCCTGGATGAGGCCCTTGGTGCCATGGTTGAGTTGATCAGATGGTGCTGGGTGAGAGGTTGGACTGGATGATCTCTGAGGTCTTTTCCAACCTGGTTAATTCTATTGTGTTCTAAGGGGTGAGTCATGTGTTGGGATTGCCAGCAGGATTGAGGGAAAGGGGAGGAAGAGCATGTGGAAAGTCAGGGATTTGCTGGTTGAGAGCATTGGCAAAGGAAGGGGGGGGTTAAATTCATTTAGCTTTTTTCAGCTCAGCTGAATTGTTTCTTACTTGTGACTCATTCTTGTGCTTTACATGGCCATGAGGGTAGAAAATGTGTTCCTCTCCAAGGCATAGCATAATTCATGTAGAATAACATATGGAATTAATATGTAATACATGATATACATGCACACAGTATGTCAACATAGGCTCCAGTGTGATGAGCAATGATTGCTGCCAGCTAGCACTGTGGGACTGACAGCTTCTGCCAGTAGTGGCTGAAGAAGGGGATCCTGCCCCTCTGCTCTGCTCTGCTGAGGCCTGACCTGCAGGGCTGGGTCCAGCCCTGGAACCCTCAACACAACAGGGATATGGAGCTGCTGTAGCAGGTCCAGAGGAGGCCATGAAGATGATGAGGGGCTGGAGAACCTCCTCTATGAAGCCAGGCTGGGAGAGCTGGGGCTGTTCAGCCTGGAGAAGAGATGACTCTGGGGTGACCTCAGGGCTGCATTTCAGTGTCTGCAGAGGACCTGCAGGCATGCTGGGGAGGGACTGTTCAGAAGGGGCTGTGGGGACAGGATGAGAGGCAATGGTTTGGAACTGGAGCAGGGCAGAGTTAGGTTGGACAGCAGGAGGAAGCTCTGCACAGGGAGGCTGGGGAGACCCTGGAACAGGCTGCCCAGGGAGGTGCTTGAGGCTCTGCCCCTGGAGCCATTCAAGCTCAGCCTGGATGTGTCCCTGGGCTGCCTGCTCTGGCTGGAGGTGTCCCTGCTGCCTGCAGGGGGTTGGACAGGATGCCCTTGGAGGCTCTCTTCCATCCCTGGAGCCATTCAAGCTCAGCCTGGATGTGTCCCTGGGCAGCCTGCTCTGGCTGGAGGTGTCCCTGCTGCCTGCAGGGGGGTTGGACAGGATGCCCTTGGAGGCTCTCTTCCATCCCTGGAGCCATTCAAGCTCAGCCTGGATGTGTCCCTGGGCAGCCTGCTCTGGCTGGAGGTGTCCCTGCTGCCTGCAGGGGGGTTGGACAGGATGCCCTTGGAGGCTCTCTTCCATCCCTGGAGCCATTCAAGCTCAGCCTGGCTGTGTCCCTGGGCAGCCTGCTCTGGCTGGAGGTGTCCCTGCTGCCTGCAGGGGGGTTGGACAGGATGCCCTTGGAGGCTCTCTTCCATCCCTGGAGCCATTCAAGCTCAGCCTGGCTGTGTCCCTGGGCAGCCTGCTCTGGCTGGAGGTGTCCCTGCTGCCTGCAGGGGTTGGACAGGATGCCCTTGGAGGCTCTCTTCCATCCCTGGAGCCATTCAAGCTCAGCCTGGATGTGTCCCTGGGCAGCCTGCTCTGGCTGGAGCTGTCCCTGCTGCCTGCAGGGGGGTTGGACAGGATGCCCTTGGAGGGTCCCTTCCAACCCAGTGCCATCTGTGAAACATCTCTGGAGAGGAGTGATGTGATGGGAAGCAGAGCTGTGTGGCTGGAATTGTGTTGCAGAAGCCAAAGTGAGCTTTGGCACCGCGGTGGCTGAGTCCCTGCCGGGTGCTTGCCAAGGTGGCCTTGGAGGTGGTGGGGCTGGGGTCACAAGCTGGATTCTTAACCTTGTCATGTTTCATGATCTCCTTTAGCCTAGTAGAGTCTTTTTTGTTGCTATCTTCTCATCTATTCTTTGCTTTTAATGTCTGTAGCTCCTTATGAAGTCAGGCACTCTGCTCACCAGCAGGATGGACCAGGAAGCTATGGAGCCAAACCTGCCCTTGCCTGTTCAACTCTCAGCAGGGTAACCACTGCATGGATTTATTTACTTCTGCTACTAATAACAGGGAGGTTATCTGTTTTTCTTCTTAAGGAGGCAGGAGGAGCCCCACTTCAAAAGTGAAAAGTCTTCCCTGTGGGTGCTTTTTGGACTTGGGGCAGAAGTGTGCTTTGTGGTATGTGGAGAACAATCAAACCCCAAAGTGGATGGGAAGAGGACATTAGAGATTCCAATGAATTCAGCCCCTGAAGTAAAATGAGAAGCACCCAAATAGGAGGTTGTTTGCAAGGAGAGTGGTGAGATCCTGGAGCAGGCTGCCCAGAGGTGTGTTGGAGGTCCCTGGAGACATTCAAGCTCAGCCTGGATGTGCCCCTGGGCAGCCTGCTCCAGTTGCTGCCTGCAGGGGGGTTGGACAGGATGCCCTTGGAAGGTCCCTTCCAACCCAATGCAGGCTGTGAAACAGCACAGAGAGGAAAAGCAGACTGAGAATCTTGAGTTCAAAAGGAAAGGATTTACAGCTGGGGTTATCCTCCAAATGTAAACCATTTCCAGATAACACAGCTGAGGTTTCACAGAGGTTCCTGCCTGTTTCAGCATGCCAGCTGTAACCCAGGCACAGAGTTTATGGCCTGATAGTCTGGGCTGGGTTGGTTGTTTTTCAGCCCAGCTGGTTAACTCACACCTCAAAGGAAGCTTTGGTTATTTGTTTGCTGTTGTGTTTTCCTGCTGGCTGCACCAGCAGATCTTCCCAGGGCCTGCTGAGCACTGACTAGGCAGATGGGTAGTTTGCCCTCTGGAAGGACAAAGCTCTCCTAAAGGAGAGCTTCTCCTAACTGAGCAGGACTCAAAGACCCTGAGGTCCAGAGGGGCTGTGGGTGGCCCCTCCCTGGAGATAGGAGAGGAGAGGAGAGGAGAGGAGAGGAGAGGAGAGGAGAGGAGAGGAGAGGAGAGGAGAGGAGAGGAGAGGAGAGGGAGAGGAGAGGAGAGGAGAGGAGAGGAGAGGAGAGGAGAGGAGAGGGAGAGGAGAGGGAGAGGAGAGAGGGAGAGGAGAGGAGAGGAGAGGAGAGGAGAGGAGAGGGGAGAGGAGAGGAGAGGAGAGGGAGAGGAGAGGAGAGGGAGAGGAGAGGAGAGGAGAGGAGAGAGAGGAGAGGAGAGGGGGGGAGGGGTAGAATAGAATAGAATAGAATAGAATAGAATAGAATAGAATAGAATAGAATAGAATAGAATAGAATAGAATTAACCAGGTTGGAAAAGACCTCTGAGATCATGAAGTCCAACCTAACCCAGCACCATCTAATCAACTAAAGCATGGCACCAAGATGGTTTGCTGCAGGACCAGGCAGGTCCTCCAGTGGGCCTCATCCAGGCTCTTCCTAAATACCTCCGGAGATGGGGACTCCACCACCTCCCTGGGCAGCACATCCCAATGGCCAATCTCTCTCTCTGGGAAGAACTTTCTCCTCACCTCTAGCCTGAACCTCCCCTGGCACAGCTTGAGACTGTGTCCTCTTGTTCTGCTGCTGGGGGCCTGACAGAAGAGACCAACCCCCACCTGGCTACAACCTCCCTTCAGGGAGTTGCAGAGAGCAAGAAGGTCTCCCCTGAGCCTCCTCTTCTCCAGGCTGAGCAACCCCAGCTCCCTCAGCCTCTCCTCACAGGGCTGTGCTCCAGACCCCTCCCCAGCTTTCTTGCCCTTCTCTGGACACCTTCCAGCAGCTCAACATCTTTCCTGACCTGAGGGGCCCAGAACTGGACACAGGACTCAAGGTGTGGCCTCAGCAGTGCTGAGCACAGGGCACAATGACCTCCCTGCTCCTGCTGGCCACACTGTTCCTGCTGCAGGTCAGGATGCCCTTGGCCTTCTTGGCCCCCTGGGCACACTGCTGGCTCCTGTTCAGCCTACTCTCAACCAGCACCCCCAGGTCCCTTTCTGCCTGGCTGCTCTCAGCCACTCTGCCCCCAGCCTGGAGCACTGCCTGGGGTTGCTGTGGCCAATGTGCAGCACCTGGCACTTGGATGTGTTCAATCTCCTGCCCTTGGCCTCTGCCTATCTGTCCAGCCTGGCAAGGTCCCTCTGCAGAGCTCTCCTACCCTCTAACAGATCAACACCTACCCCCAGATGCTCAAGGCCAGGTTGGATGGAGCCTAGAGTAACCTGGGCTAGTGGAGAGGCATCCCTGCCCATGGCAAGGAGGTTGGATTAGATGATCTCTGAGATCTCTTCCACCCTAGGCCATTCTGTGATGATTCTGTGGTATGAGTCTGGACCTTTTCCCTGGTGCTTAGCACCCCAGACTCATAACAAAATTCCACCTGGGCTGCCCAGGGAGGTGGTGGAGTCTCCATCCCTGGAGGTGTTCCAAAAGAGCCTGGATGAAGCACTCAGTGCCATGGGCTAGTTGATCAGATGGTGCTGGGTGATAGGTTGGAACTGATGGTCTCAGAGGTCTTTCCCAACCTGGTTATTTCTGGGATTCTGAGGGAAAGGTCCAGAGGCAGTGCCACATAATTTGTGCTAACTCAGGATCAGGTGACCATTCCTGTACAGCTTTCCTGTGCTGCCTGGCCAGGGGAGCTTGTGGTGTGTTTCAGAGCCAGTGCTTTGCACCTGGAAGAGAGCAAGGCTTGCAGAGCTGCTGGGAGCCTGCTTATTGCTCACTCCTGCCTTCCTTTTTTCAGAGGGCTGCCATCCAGGCTTAAATCTTGAGCCTCTGCAGGCACTACCTGCACTGTCAGCCCTCTCTTGGTTCCCACCCAACCTCTCTTAAGCAAGTGGGTCAGAAAGCAAAGACAGAAAAGGATCAAACGGCCTTCCCCACCAGAATAGTCTTCCTCCTGAAGCAGGATTTTAATCTGAGCCATGAGGAGTGGCAGAAGGTTGAGGAGGTCTCCAGGGGCTTGCCTGTCTCCCTGGCTCAGCATAGTGTGTGCTGAGTTACCTGAGGGAGTGGAGGCTCCAGGGGGCCACACAGCTCCCCTGGAGCCCCAGCACCACTGAACACCAAGCTGCTCAGCAAAGCTCAATCTTCCTGCACCATGCTGCATGAATCACAGGATCACAGGGTGCTGGGGGTTGGAAGGGACCTCTGGAGATCTGTGGGTCCGGCTCCCCTGCCAGAGCAGATCCTTCACCGGTTCCATCCACTGGAGGTGTACAGCTCAGGGCTGCAATGCATGGCAACCAAAACGACCCCCCAGCAGGGAATCCGGAGGCAGCTGAGCATGGCTTGGACTTGCTCTTTTCTCTGCAGCCAGCAGTAGTAAGATTTCCTCTTGCTTTGAGCTTTGGTCATGTAGAACTTCCTTTACTTGGCCTGGGTAAGGATGCCACGGGTTAGCCTCAGCTTCGGCAGCTGAGCAGTGGGGTGGTCATCGGCGTGGCCCTACCTGCTTCTCACCTTCTTTAAGTGTCTCTGCTAACAGCAGAGAGTGAAGCCTGGATTCCTGAGCTTCCCAGTGCCAGCTGTGGCTGGTGCCAGTGTCCCTGCCTGCAGTCTCTTTCAGTGGAGCAGGAGCAGCAGGACAGCAGCAGCCACTACTCAGATGACCCCTGGAGGATAACGGAGGAGCAGAGAGATTACTACGTCAACCAGTTCAAGTCCCTGCAGCCTGACCTCAGCTCCTTCATTTCAGGTGAGCTTTCCCAAGTGCCATGGGTGGCCAGGGAAGGGACCAGGCAGACAGGTCAGAAATGCTGAGTAGATAAATTAACTCTTTGTTTGATCTCTGGAGGGAGTTTTTAAGGAAGTTGGTTGTGTTTTCCTTCCTGGGGCTCAAGCTGTGCAAGGCAGTGTGGGGAGGAGGGAGCCAGGTTCTGCTCAGGGCTGTGCAAGGACAGCCCAAGGGGCATTGGATGGCAGCTGGAGCAGAGGAGGTGGCAGGGGAAGAGGAGGGAAAACTTTTTGGCTGTGAGGGTGTGAGAGGGCTGGAGCAGGCTGGCCAGAGAGGTTGTGGAGTCTCCTTGTGTGGAGGCCTTGCAAAGGCAGCTGGAGGTGTTGCTGTGGGAGCTGCCCTGGGTGCTGCTGCTCTGGCAGGGGGCTTGGCCTGGCTGCTCTCTGGAGCTCCCTTCCAGCCCCTCACAATTCTGTGATTCTGGGGTTGGTGATGCTAGTTCCAGTCACCAGTACTGAAGCATGTTTTCCTTTATTTATTTTTCCCATATGGAGGGAATGGGGAAATGAGGTCAACAGCTCTGTCTGCCTTTGTTGTTCATCAAGAGACAAATGAGCTGACAGCTGTACTAGCATCCAGTTAATCAGAGAATCATTAAGGCTGGGGAAGACCTTGTAAGAGCATCAAATCCAGCCATAACCCAGTTCTCATGGTCACTAAACCATGTCCTGGAGCACCACAGCTGCAGCTTCCTGAACACCTCCAGGCGTGGGGACTCCACCACCTCCCTGAGCAGCCTGTTCCAGCCCCTCACCACTCTCTCCACTCATGGAGTTTTACCTCATGCCCAACCTAACCCTCCCCTGGCATAGCTTCACCTCATTGCTTCTCATCCTGTTGCTGGGAGAAGAGACCAACCCCAGCCTCCCTCCAGCCTCCTTTCAGGGAGCTGTAGAGAGCAATGAGCTCTGCCCTCAGCCTTCTCTTCTCCACACTGAATCCCCCCAGCTCCCTCAGCTGCTCCTCTTATGATGCCTCCAGACCCCTCCCCAGCCTGGTTGCTCTTCTCTGGACACTCTCCAGCCCCTCAATGTCTTTCCTGTGCTGTGGCACCCGGAACTGAACCCAGTCCTCAAGCTGTGGCCTCCCCAGGGCTGAGTAGCATTGCCCTGCTCCTGCTGCCCACACTGGTTGCCCTCAGCCTTCTTGGCCCCCCAGGCACACTGCTGGCTCATGTTCAGCCACCTGTCTGCCAGCACCCCCAGCTCCTTTGCCGCTGCTTTCCATCCGCTCTGCCCCGCGCCTGGAGCGCTGCTTGGGGTTGCTGTGAGCGAAGTGAAGGACCTGGCCCATGGTCTTGTGTCTCGGGGTCTTCTCAGAGGTGCTTCTGGCACAGCAGGCCTGGCCAGTGGTCAGTCACTGCAGGATTCCTTTCCAGGCTTGGGTTTGGTTTTCTTTCCCCAACAGGTTCAGCGGCAAAGAATTTCTTCACGAAATCCAAGCTGCCCATCCCAGAGCTTTCTCACATCTGGTGAGTAGTGCTGGGGTTCTCTAGCCAGGCTGGGCTGGTGGCTGGGCTTCTTGGGTTTGAAGAGATGCTTAACTCAAGAGTTGCTTCACTGTGCAAAGTGCCTTCAGTCCTAACCACTGCTCTTCCCTCCAGAATGCCTTTCAGGCCCGAGCAGCAGGGTGCTCACTGATCTCCCTGGCACGGTTGTTTCCTGGAGGGGTGTTCTGGGCGGGGGGAGGTTTGAATAGGGCTAGAAGTGAGGGCTGCTCTTCAGTGCAGTGCAAGCAGCATCATTAACTCCACCAACTGACTGTTACCCATGACACAAGGGAGGAGCACCTCTGGAATGGTTTAGATGTGTTGCTGGTTTCATGTCTCTGGCTGGGCTGTGTCAGAAGAGGCCTAATTAAGACCTAATTATTTTGGAGAGCACAAGTGCATAATTCATCAGTGCTTTCCTAATGAACCAGCAGACTTGGATTTAATGAGCTTATTTGGAAACCATTGCAGATGAAAGTGAGCATGAGGAACTGTGACAAAGGCTCCCATTCTGTGTACATGGTGCTGTGTGATCCAGCCTCACTCTGGCATCTTGGCCAGCAGGAGCAAAGAGCATTAACCACTGAGCAGAAATGCTGAGGGGGGCTTTGTTTTGTACCTGCTTTTATGGAGGGAGAGGAGAACAAAAAGCTTGCAAGAGCCTGAAAGTCTCTCAGGGGTCAAAGAGTATGCCTGGAACCTCTTCAAAGTGGGTTGTCAGTTGTGGAAGTGATAATCATAGAGTGATAGAATCATAGAATGGGTTGGGTTGGAAGGCAGCTCCAAAGGGCATCCATCCAACCCCCTGCACCCAGCAGGGACATCCTCCACCACAGCAGCTTGCTCACAGCCTTCTCCAGCCTCCCCTTGAACAGCTCCAGCCATGGAGCCTCAGCTCCCTCCCTGGGCAACCTGGTGCAGTGTGGCAGCAGCCTCCTGGGGCAGAACTTGTTCCTCACAGCCAATCTCCATCTGCTCTGCTCTCCTTTCAAACCCTTGCCCCTGCTGCTGTCCCTGCAGGCCTTTGGGCACAGTCCCTCTGCAGCCTTCTTGGAGCCCCTTTGGGTCCTGTCAGGCTGCTCTGAGGTCTGCTTGGAGCCTTCCAACCCAAACCAAAAGTGCTTGCATCCACTGGAAACTGAATTTTGCCCTTGGCAGTAGTGGTTATTATGGGTTTCATGTTATAATACAGATGGAATCAGAGAGATGTAGAAGGGCTTGGGTTGGAAGGAACCTCCAAAGGCCATATTGTGTGGTATGATAGACAACAATAAATGGACTTCACTAAAAGAAAAGGCCACCAACTCAGTATCCTAGAATCTGTGATATCCACTGGCTTGAGAGCAGCCCTGAGGAAAAGGCCTTGGGGGTGCTGGGGGAGGAGAGGCTCCACAGGAGCCAGCAGGGAGCACTTGCAGCCCAGAGAGCCAAGCAGAGCCTGGGCTGCAGCAAGAGAAGCACAGCCAGCAGGGCCAGGGAGGGGATTCTGCCCCTCTGCTCCACTCTGCTGAGACCACAGCTGGAGCTCTGGGTCCAGCTCTGGAGCCCCTGTGCCAGGAAGGCTCTGGAGGTGCTGGAAGGTGTCCAGAGAAGGGCCCCGAGGAGGAGCAGAGGGCTGGAGCTGCTCTGCTGTGAGGACAGCCTGAGGGAGTTGGGGTTGTGCAGGCTGGAGAGGAGAAGGCTCCCAGGAGACCTTCTGGTGGCCTTGCAGGATCTGCAGGGGGCTCCGAGAAAGCTGGGGAGGGACTTTTGAGGGGGTCAGGGAGGGATAGGACTGGGGGATGGAGCAAAACTAGAAGTGGGAAGATTGAGCTTGGCTGTGAGGAAGAAGCTGTTGGCCATGAGGGTGGTGAGAGCCTGGCAGAGGTTGCCCAGGGAGGTGGTGGCAGCCTCCTGCCTGGAGGGGTTTGCAGCCAGGCTGGCTGTGGCTGTGAGCAACCTGCTGCAGTGTGAGGTGTCCCTGGCCATGGCAGGGGGTTGGGACTGGCTGCTCCTGGAGGTCCCTCCCAGCCCTGACAGCTCTGTGAATCACAGCACTGTGGAATGGCCTCGGCTGGAAGGGGCCTCCGAAGGTCGTGGTGGGAAATGAACTCGGCTCACGTTCCTCAAGAGAAATGCAGGTGCTGGGATCAAGTGCATATGTCTGGTGCTAACATATCCCTTCCTGAGGCCGTGCTCCTGCCTCCCACACGGTGCACACCTCTCTTCCCCTGGGCTGAGGGCTTGGGGGACCCTGTTCCTGTCGTGCCTGCAGGGAGCTGAGCGACGTGGACTGCGACGGGGCCCTGACACTGCCAGAGTTCTGTGCTGCTTTCCACCTGGTGGTTGCCAGGAAGAATGGGTACCAGCTGCCAGAGAGGCTGCCAGAGACGCTGCTGCCTGAGTACCTGCAAGCAGGTAATGGCCCCGAGGCAGGCTGGGCTCCTGTAGCCATCTCAGCAGCCCGTCCTGCCTGCAGGACAGGTTTCATGCCCCATCCCGCAGCAGGATGTGCTGAGTGCTGTGCCATGGCTCTTAGCAATGCCTGTAAATCTCTGAGGGCTGGGGGTCAGGAGGCAGGTGCCAGGCTCTGCTTGGTGGTGCCCAGTGCCAGGACACGGAGCAGCAGGGAGAAGCTGGAGCCCAGGAGGTGCCACCTCAAGAGGAGGAGAGACTTGTGTATGGTGAGGCTGCTGGAGCCCTGGAGCAGGCTGCCCAGAGAGGTTGTGGAGTCTCCATCTCTGGAGACATTCCAAAGCCACTTGCATGCTCCTGGGTGCTTGCTCCTCTTGCCCTGGGTGCTCCTGCTGTGGCAGGGGGCTTGGACTGGCTGCTCTCTGGAGCTCCCTTCTAGCCCCTCACATCCTGTGATTCTGGGATAGTTAACTGACCATGAGCCAGCAGTGCCCAGGTGGCCAAGAAGGCCAAGACGGCCAAGGGCATCCTGGCTTGAATCAGAAGCAGGGAGGGCAGCAGGGACAGGAGGTGACCATCCCCCTGTGCTCAGCACTGCTGAGTGCTGTGCTCAGCTCTGAGCTTCTCACTGCAGGAAGGACATTGAGGGGCTGGGGCCTGTCCAGAGAAGGGCAAGAAGGCTGGAGCAGGGCCTGGAGCCCCTGGGCTAGAGGAGGGGCTGAGGGAGCTGGGGGTGTTCAGGCTGGAGAAGAGGAGGCTGAGGGAGACCTCAGTGCTCTCTACAGCTCCCTGAAGGGAGGTTGGAGTCAGGAGGGGGCAGCCTCTGCTCCTTTGGTGGCAAGAGGCAGCAGCAGAGGAGATGGTTCCAAGCTGCAGCAGGGGAGGTTCAGGCTGGATCTCAGGAACCATTTCTTCCCTGGAAGGGCTCTCAGCCACTGGAATGCTCTGCCCAGGGCAGTGCTGGAGTCCCCATCCCTGGGGGTGTTGCAGCAGGGTGTGGAGCTGGCGCTTAGGGCCATGGTTTGGTGCTGGGTGGAGGGTTGGACTGGATGAGCTGGGAGCTCTGTGATATCCTGGGATAATCCAGCAAGGTTTACAAGGCTCTTGTGATGATTTTTTTTTCCCCTCAGGTGTCTGTCTTTGAGGGTGTGTTGAAAAGCCTGGATGAGGCACTTAGTGCCATGGTCAGGTTGATTGGATAGGGCTGGGTGATAGGTTGGCCTGGATGATCTTGGAGGTCTCTCCCATCCTGGCTGATTCTGTGAGTCTATTCTAGGATTGAAATGGTGCTGTAGTATTTGTTAATGCTCACAGATGCTGTTAGATGCAGTTGCTGCCTGTATCAAAGGCTGAAGGCTTCTGTGATTCCCTTTTGGGTAACCCCCAGGTCCTCCTGTCAGTAATTGCAGCAGTGGGGAGGGGATTACAGCAGTTTGTGCAGCACCAGGATGAATCAGTTCAAACTCTAAGGCACCTCAGTAACAATGTGCAGGGAGAAGCCTCCCCTGCCCTATCTTCTCCTCACTTAGGTCCCTTTTAATCAGAAATGAGCTTTGAAACCCTTCCTGCTCCAGCTCAAAACTCTGCCTGGCTGTCTAAGGCAAGGAGGATTAATCCCAGCTGGTAATAGCACTGCTAAGGGGTAGTGTTTTAAGACCTAATAAAATCTCCACTCAATTTGATGGCACAGAATCTATTCAATAAAGACAGGCAATGAGCCAAATCAAGCTCCAGTCAGGAAAATGAAGTGCTCAGCCTGGATCAGGTTGGGGAAGTCACTCCTGGTGGAGTCATGCTCCCTGCAAGCCACTGGCTGCATATAATCTACTGGCTTCATATCCCAAGTGAGAAACTCCTGCAAGAGCTGCACTTCCCAAGGCCTCAGCACTTTTAGTCTCTCTAACTACCTTCTCTGACCACAAACAATTACAACCTCTCTTTTCCCTCCAGCACCACCAGCTTGTCCACTGCTCCCCCCTGTTCTCAGGGAGAGTTAGCTTCTGAGTGCCTCCATGCAGGAACTTCTTGCTGTGTCTTCACATTAAGCCTTTTGGGGTAAACCTGCAATGGAAGTAAGGAGTTCTAGCAGTAGGGAGTCAGGATGTCAATGAGAGAAGGAGCAGGGGAAGCTGTGGTCTTTCCATGGGAGTCCTCTACTGGGTTTTCCACCCCCTCCCCCCTAATTTGTCCCATTCACACTGGGGCTTTCACCATCCTCTTAGAATCATGCAATGGTTTGAATCAGAAGGGAGCTCCAAAGTTCCTCCAGTCCAACCCCCCACACTCAGCAGGGACATCCTCCACCACAGCAGCTTGCTCACAGCCTTCTCCAGCCTCCCCTTGAACAGCTCCAGCCATGGAGCCTCAGCTCCCTCCCTGGGCAACCTGGTGCAGTGTGGCAGCAGCCTCCTGGGGCAGAGCTTGTTCCTCACAGCCAATCTCCATCTGCTCTGCTCTCCTTTCAAACCCTTGCCCCTGCTGCTGTCCCTGCAGGCCTTTGGGCACAGTCATAGTATCATAGTATCAGTCAGGGTTGGAAGGGACCACAAGGATCATCTAGTTCCAACCCCCCTGCCATGGGCAGGGACACCCCACACTAGATCAGGCTGGCCAGAGCCTCGTCCAGCCTGGGCTTAAACACCTCCAGGCACGGGGCCTCAACCACCTCCCTGGACAACCCATTCCAGGGCTTCGCCACTCTCATGGGGAAGAACTTCCTCCTCACATCTAGCCTGAATCTCCTCACCTCCAGCTTCATTCCATTCCCCCTAGTCCCTCTGCAGCCTTCTTGTAGCCCCTTCAGCTCCTGGCAGGATGCTCTGAGGTCTGCCTGGAGCCTTCTCTTCTGCAGGCTGCACACCCCCAGCTCCCTCAGCCTGGCCTCACAGCAGAGGTTCTCCAGCCCTCTGATCATTTTTGTGTCCCTCCTCTGGAGCCTCTCCATCAGGTCCATGTCCTTCCTGTGCTGAGGGCTCCAGAGCTGGCCACAGCCCTGCAGGTGAGGTCTCCCCAGAGCAGAGCAGAGGGGCAGGATCCTCTCTCTCCAGCTCTGGCCACACTGCTTTGGGTGCAGCCCAGGCTGCCCTTGGCCTTCTGTGCTGCCAGTGCCCATTGCTGCCTCCTGCCCAGCTTCTCCCCCACCAGCACCCCCAGGTCCATTTCCTCAGGGCTGCTCCAAAAGGTCACAGCTATTTCTACCCCAGAGGTGATCCCTAGGCCCCTCTAATGGGGTACCAGGTAGGATCATTTGCCCTGTGATGTTTGTCATCCATGGCTCTGAGCCCAAGTTCTGCTCGGTAGAACTGAAAGGCGAAATGATGCTGGAGTTGGTTTTTCAGCAGTGTGTATTGACCAGAGCCTTGGCACATCTCTGTCCTGATGGTTTGGTTTGGTTTCTTCTCTCTTTGCAGCTTCCTTGAAGCCCATCCATGACTGCACACTGTTTGATTCCTACTCTGAGGCATTGCCAGGGCTCAGCAGAGTCGGGACTTCAGCCATGTAGAGGTGAGAAGGAGCAAGCAGGGGCTTTGCCTTGAGGAGTGCAGGGCAATGGGACAGCTTCAGCCTGACACTGCCACAGGGCAGCAGAATTGTGAGTCTCTGAGAGGAGCCTGGAGAAGAGGAGGCTCAGAGGAGACCTTTTGCTGTCTACAACTCCCTGAAGGGAGGTTGTAGCCAGGTGGGGGTTGGTCCCTTCT
Source organism: Picus viridis (assembly GCA_033816785.1). Lineage (NCBI taxonomy): Eukaryota > Metazoa > Chordata > Aves > Piciformes > Picidae > Picus > Picus viridis. Next base: position 31,243,987 of record CM066570.1, on the reverse strand, counting down.
CCCAGGCAACCAGCACCAGAACAAGAGGACACAGTCTCAAGTTGGGCCAGGGGAGGTTCAGGCTGGAGGTGAGGAGAAAGTTCTTCCCAGAGAGAGTTGTTGGCCATTGGGATGTGCTGCCCAGGGAGGTGGTGGAGTCCCCATTCCTGGAGGTGTTCCAGAGGGGATTGGATGTGGCACTTGGAGCCATGGTCTAGTAATCATGAGGTGTTGGGTGACAGGTTGGACTTGATGATCTCTGAGGTCTTTTCCACCCTTACTGATTCTATGATTCTATGAGTTTAGGAGTCTCCAAGCTTCCCATTAAGCCATCTCCCAGCAGTTTGTTCAGAGTTTGGCAGGGGCTGACAGGCTCATGAAGGGCCTGGAGCACAGGAGCCATGAGGAGGGGCTGAGGGAGCTGGGGGTGTTCAGGCTGGGGAAGAGGAGGCTGAGGGAGACCTCAGTGCTCTCTACAGCTCCCTGAAGGGAGGTTGGAGTCAGGAGGGGGCAGCCTCTGCTCCTTTGGTGGCAAGAGGCAGCAGCAGAGGAGGTGGTTCCAAGCTGCAGCAGGGGAGGTTCAGGCTGGATGCCAGGAACCATTTCTTCCCTGGAAGGGCTCTCAGCCACTGGAATGCTCTGCCCAGGGCAGTGCTGGAGTCCCCATCCCTGGGGGTGTTGCAGCAGTGTGTGGAGCTGGTGCTTGGGGACATGGTTTGGTGTTGACCCTGCAGTGCTGGGTGGAAGGTTGGCCTGGATGGTCCTCTCTGCTGCTCTATCTGACAAAGCAAACTGTGGTGCAGGATAGGCTATCCCCTTCCTTTGTGCTGAGCTGTGTCATTCAGTGTTTGACTGCAAACATGAGCTGGATCCATAAATAAACAGATCTCCTTTCTTTAAGAAGACATCAGCTGAAGAGGCTCCTGCTAGCTCTGCCCTGTTACAAGATGGAAAGAAAGATGACAAACAAGGTATGCAAAGAAAGCCATAACCTCTGGGGGTTTGTTTCCCATGATGGGTTAAGCCCTGTGGCTCAGGTGGTGCTGCACATTTGCTGCCAGAGGCTGTGGTGTGGTTCACTTCTCAGCTGGTTGTGTGGTGCTGTGCATTTGGAGAGACAGCTCCCTGAGAGCAGCCAAGATTCAGACAAAACAGTCTCTTGAGTTTGCCTCCAAATGGCTTCTGCCAAATGTGAATGATCACAGAATCAGGCAATGTTGCAAAGGATCTCAGAGCTCACCTCCTCCAACCTCCCCACCGTGGGCAGGGACACCTCTCAACCAGACTGGGCTGCACGTGGCCTCTTCCAGCCTGGCCTTTGCAAAGGCCTTGGAGCGACAGGACAAGAAGGAATGTAAATCCTCCCCAAAAAAAGTCATCCTGTGAATGAAAAGTAGCATCTCGATTGGCAAGGGACCCTTTGGGATGTCCCCACTACTTAACTAAGGTCAGGAGGTTCAACAAGGCCAAGGGCAAGGTCCTGCAGCTGGGTCAGGGCAATCCCAAGCACAGATCCAGGCTGGGTGAGGAGTGGCTGAGAGCAGCCTGGAGGAGAAGGCCTTGGGGGTGTCAGGTGGTGACAAACTCCCCAGGAGCCAGCAGTGGTCCCTGGCAGCCCAGCAGGCAGCTGTGTGCTGAGCTGCAGCCAGAGCAGGGAGAGCAGCAGCACAGGGAGGGGATTCTGCCCCTCTGCTCTGCTCAGACCCCACCTGCAGCACTGCCTCCAGCTCTGGGGCCCCCAGCACAAGAGGGACCTGGAGCTGCTGGAGAGGCTCCAGAGGAGGCCACCAAGGTGATCAGAGGGCTGCAGAACCTCCCCTGTGGGGCCAGGCTGAGAGAGTTGGGGCTGTTGAGCCTGGAGAAGAGAAGGCCCCAGGGAGACCTCAGAGCAGCCTTCCAGTACCTGAAGGGGGCCTCAAGGAACCCAGGAATGACTTTTTCCAAGGGCTGGGAGTGACAGGATGAGAGGGAATGGCTTGAAGCTTGAGTTCTTGAAGCTTAGTTCTTGAAGTTCTTAGCTTGAAGCTAAGTGTTCTGAGGGTGTTTGGTTCCTCTCCAAGCATGCTTGGCATTCTGAAGTGTTCTAACCCTGGCCCTAAATGCTCCTTTTCCTCAGAGCTGATAACCTGCAGAATTTACCTGCAGATACCTGAAGTAACTCTCATGGTTTTCATTTTTCCCCCCTTTCAGCTCTTCAGGGAAGTGCTGCTCTCAAAACCATACCAAAGGAATTTCAGCACTTGACCATGAAAACAGGTAAAGAAACACCCCCAATAATACTGCTACTCCCATCAGAGCTCTGCTGAAATAGATTGCTCTCTCAGCAGGCCCCAAATTAGTGGCATGGGATTGATTCTTTAAAATGCTTTGGCTCCCATACTATTGCATTACTGAAACTGGGGTTTATCTCATAATGACTGTATCCTAAAATCACAGAGTGGCTTGGGCTGGAAGGGAGCTCCAAAGCTCCTGCAGTCCAACCCCCTGCACTCAGCAGGGACATCCTCCACCAGAGCAGGTTGCTCACAACCTTCTCCAGCCTCACATTGATCATCTAAGAATCACAGAATCACCAAGATTGGAAGAGACCTCAAAGATCATCAAGTCCAACCTGCCACCACAGACCTCATGACTAAACCATGGCACCATGTGCCACATCCAATCCCCTCTTGAACACCTCCAGGGATGGGGACTCCACCACCTCCCTGGGCAGCACATCCCAATGGCATCTCTCTGGGAAGAACTTTCTCCTCACCTCCAGCCTGAACCTCCCCTGGCACAGCTTGAGACTGTGTCCTCTTGTTCTGGTGCTGGGGGCCTGGCAGAAGAGACCAACCCCCACCTGGCTGCAACCTCCCTGCAGGGAGTTGCAGAGAGCAAGAAGGTCTCCCCTGAGCCTCCTCTGCTCCAGGCTAAGCAACCCCAGCTCCCTCAGCCTCTCCTCACAGGGCTGTGCTCCAGACCCCTCCCCAGCTTTCTTGCCCTTCTCTGGACACCTTCCAGCAGCTCAACATCTTTCCTAACCTGAGGAGCCCAGAACTGGACACAGGACTCAAGGTGTGGCCTCAGCAGTGCTGAGCACAGGGCACAATGACTTCCCTGCTCCTCAGCTCCCTCCCTGGGCAACCTGCTGCAGTGTGGCAGCAGCCTCCTGGGGCAGAGCTTGTTCCTCACAGCCAATCTCCATCTGCTCTGCTCTCCTTTCAAACCCTTGCCCCTGCTGCTGTCCCTGCAGGCCTTTGGGCACAGTCCCTCTGCAGCCTTCTTGGAGCCCCTTCAGGTCCTGGCAGGCTGCTGTGAGGTCTGCCTGGAGCCTTCTCTGCAGGCTGCACACCCCCAGCTCCTCAGCCTGGCCTCACAGCAGAGCTGCTCCAGCCCCTGATTATTTTTTACATTTTATATTTATTTTTTTCCCCCAATGTCCAATTTTGTTTATTTTCCATTTTTTAATGTATTTTATTTTGATATTTGTATTTCTAATTTTCTTAATTTTAATGTGATTTCTTGGTTTTTATTTTCTTTCTGTTTTCTTCCTATTTCTTATTTTCCTTTTATTTTTTGTTTTCCCTTTCTTTCTTACATTCTTTCTATTTCTTGTTTCCTTTCTCTTATTTTCTATTTCTTATTTTCCTTATTTCTTTCTGTTTCTTGTTTCCTTCTGTTTCTTATTTTTCTTTTATTGCTTATTTTCTTTCTATTTCTTATTTTCCATTTTTTATTTCCTTTATTTTCCTTTTATTTCTTGTTTTCTCTCTATTTCTTATTTTCCTTTTATTATTTTCCTTTTATTTCTTATTTTCTTTCTTATTTTCTTTCTCTTATTTTCTATTTCTTATTTTCCTTCTATTTCTTAGTTTCCTTTTATTTCTTATTTTCTTTCTTATTTTCTATTTATTTTCCTTTTATTTTAGACTTCTATTTCTTATTTTCTCTTTCTTAGTTCCTTTTATTATTTTCCTTTTATTTCATATTTTTATTTCTTATCTTCTTTCTATTTCTTATTTCCTATTTCTTATTTTCCTTTAATTTCTTACATTCCTTTTATTTCTAATTTTCTTTCTATTTCTTACTTTCCTTTTTGTTTCTTACTTTCCTTTTATTTCTTACTTTCCTTTTATTTCTTATTGTCTATTTCTTATTTTCCTTTTATTTCTTATTCATATTTTATTTCTTATTCATATTTTATTTCTGTTTCTTATTTTCCTTCTATTTATTTTCCTTCTCTTATTTTTCTTTTATTTCTTATTTTCTATTTCTTATTTTCTTTCTCTTATTTTCTATTTCTTTTTTTCTATTTCTTATTTTCCTTTTATTTCTTATTCATATTTTATTTCTTATTCATATTTTATTTCTGTTTCTTATTTTCCTTCTATTTATTTTCCTTCTCTTATTTTTCTTTTATTTCTTATTTTCTATTTCTTATTTTCTATTTCTTATTTTCTTTCTCTTATTTTCTATTTCTTTTTTTCTATTTCTTATTTTCCTTTTATTTCTTATTCATATTTTATTTCTTATTCATATTTTATTTCTGTTTCTTATTTTCCTTCTATTTATTTTCCTTCTCTTATTTTTCTTTTATTTCTTATTTTCTATTTCTTATTTTCTATTTCTTATCTTCTTTCTCTTATTTTCTATTTCTTTTTTTCTATTTCTTATTTTCCTTTTATTTCTTATTTTCCTTCTATTTCTTGTTTTCTTCTTATTTCTTACTTTCCTTTAATTTCTTATTTTCCTTCTATTTCTTATTGTCTTTCTATTTCTTATTTTCCTTTTATTTCTTACTCATATTTTTTTTCTATTTATTATTTTCCTTCTCTTTCTTATTTTTCTTTTATTTCTTATTTTCTTTCTCTTATTTTCTATTTCTTTTTTTCTATTTCTTATTTTCTTTCTCTTCTATTTCTTACATTCCTTTTATTTCTTACATTCATTTCTTACATTCCTTTCATTTCTTACATTCCTTTCATTTCTTACATTCCTTTCATTTCTTACATTCCTTTCATTTCTTATTTTCTTCCTATTTCTTATTTTCTTCCTATTATTTTCCTTCTATTTCTCATTTCCTATACCACCCCATCACCAACAGTTGCATGTTTTGTGGGAATGCTGACACAATGATTTGTGTGCTCTGCTGATGAGCTACCTGCTAACACCTTTTTTCTCCCCCTTTTCTATTATACCATCCCTTCAGAAAGGTAAAGCTAGAGCTGGATATTGTGTAGCTGTAGCCTTGAATTTCCTCATTGTTCAAAAGCTCTGAAAGAAAATCCTCAGCAGCAGCAGCAGAATTCCATTTGGTCACCAGCAGTCAGCTCAGGATTCTCTCCTCCTGCTGTGCTGTTTCCCTCAACAAGATGCCCTTGGAGACTTTGAGTGTCAGCTTTACCTGCAGCTTTGGAGGCCAAAGGCTTTCTAAAGAGGAGGGATGAACAGAATTACAGCCCCCATAGAAGGAGGAAAATGGGAAGGTTCTTAACCACAGCTCAGCCTGGGATCAACATGCAGACTTCCTGTTCCTAAGTGGCATGGAATTGTGGCTGTGATTTAATAATGAGCCATTGCAGCTTTGGAAAGACCTGGGTGGTGTGGCTGGAGGGGAAGCAGCAGCTGCAGTGGTGTTCTCTGGGGGCTTCAGAGAGAGGCAGGAGGATTAGCACCACTGCAAGCTTTAATGGCAGTTCCCTCTCCTTCTTGGAGCTCCTTGGGAGAGTTTGCTGCACAAAAAGCTGGGATGGCTGTGAGGCAGTTTGGTGGTGACAGCAATCTCCTGGATCTTAGAATCACAGAATGTTAGGGGTTGGAAGGGACCTCTAGAGATCATCCAGTCCAGCCCCCTGCCAGAGCAGGAGCACCTGGTAAAGTGATCATTTGTGTCACTGCCAGCTCAGTTTGAGGTTATTCCATCCAAATCGTGAACTCCCACTGCCTGACCCTGGGAGGACTTTCTTTTCATAAGTACTCTCTGGCTGTCCTTGTGCCACATGCTGCTACTTGTCCTCTGTGAGCCTAAAGGTGACACAAGGCTGTGTGGTGTGGTTGACATGCTAGAGGGCAGGGATCCATCCAGAGGGACCTTTTCAGGCCTCAGAGGTGAGCCCAAGCCAACCTCATGAAGTTCAACAAGGCCAAGAGCAAGGTCCTACACCTGGGTCAGGGCAATCCCAAGCACAAAGCCAGGCTGGGTGAGGAGTGGCTGAGAGCAGCCTGGAGGAGAAGGCCTTGGGGGTGTCAGGTGGTGACAAACTCCCCAGGAGCCAGCAGTGGTCCCTGGCAGCCCAGCAGGCAGCTGTGTGCTGAGCTGCAGCCAGAGCAGGGAGAGCAGCAGCACAGGGAGGGGATTCTGCCCCTCTGCTCTGCTCAGACCCCACCTGCAGCACTGCCTCCAGCTCTGGGGTCCCCAGCACAAGGACCTGGAGCTGCTGGAGAGGCTCCAGAGGAGGCCACAAAGGTGATCAGAGGACTGCAGAACCTCCCCTGTGGGGCCAGGCTGAGAGAGTTGGGGCTGTTGAGGCTGGAGGAGAGAAAGCTCCAGGGAGACCTCAGAGCAGCCTCCCAGTACCTGAAGGGGGCCTCAAGGAACCCAGGAAGGGACTTTTGCCAAGGGCTGGGAGTGACAGGATGAGAGGGAATGGATTGAAGCTTGAGGAGGGCAGATTGAGACTGCAGAGGAAGCAGAAACTCTTCTGAGTGAGGCTGGTGAGACTCTGGCACAGGCTGCCCAGGGAGGCTGTGGCTGCCTCCTGCCTGGAGGTGTTCAAGGCCAGGCTGGATGAGGCCTTGAGCAAGCTGGGCTGGTGGGAGGTGTCCCTGCCCATGGCTGGGGAGTTGGAACTGGATGATCTTCAAGGTCCCTTCCAACCTAAAGCGTTCTACGAGTCTATGAATGTATGCAGCCCCTTGTGGAGGGTCTCTGCAGTGGTCCAGTGCAAGCTATTAAAGCATTTGCCAGCTGCTAGCACAGGTAGCTCCTGCTCTGTGTTCTGGAGGATCTTTGGCATTCCCAGGTCTATGCTGTGTAGTAGTTATGTCTGGTTTGGAAGCAGACATAAATGCAGGCACCTAGAAACTCTCAGATTTCCTTCTTGCCTTCTCTTTTTCCCCCTCTCCCCTAACCTCTTTGCCTTACTGAAGGCTTGTGCCTTGATAACCAGAAGAATGGGCAAAGTACCAGGATTCATTTCAGGTCTGCACTGGGATCCTTGATGTTGCTGCAGTGCCTGGAGGATGTCTCAGTGGACTGAACTGCAAAGCAATCACACAGAGATGCTTTCTCAAACTTCTCTGATGTTAGTAAGGAGAGGAACAAAAACAGGCACCAAAAGGCTGCTGTAAACCAAGGCACAGCCTCAAGGAGCTACTCAGACCAGAGAACTCAGCTCTGTTATTTTCCTGCTGCATGTGGCAGGATACTTGGGCATGCAGAAATGAAGCCAATTTTTATGTTGATAGAAATGGGTTTGATCAAAACTTAGCCTGTAAAGCTTTCTCTCTTCCCCTTGACTCTGCTCTGCTCAGACCTCCCCTCCAATCCTGCCTCCAGCTCTGGGGTCCCCAGCAGGAGAAGGACACAGAGCTGCTGGAGGGAGGCCAGAGGAGGCCCCAGAGATGCTCCCAGGGCTGGAGCAGCTCTGCTGGGAGCACAGGCTGAGGGAGCTGGGGGTGTGCAGCCTGCAGAGGAGAAGGCTCCAGGGGCACCTCAGAGCTGCTGCCAGCAGCTGAAGGGATCCTGCAGGAAGGCTGCAGAGAGACTTTGGCTGAGGGGGTCTGGAGCCAGGCCGAGGGGCAATGGTTTGGAGCTGAGGCAGAGCAGGGGCAGAGTGGAGCTGAGGAAGAAGTTGTTGAGTGAGAGGCTGGTGAGACTCTGGCACAGGCTGCCCAGGGAGGCTGTGGCTGCCTCCTGCCTGGGGGTGTTGAAGGCCAGGCTGGCTGAGGCTCTGCTTTGTGACAACAGCAGGCAGGAGTGCAGCTCTCAGACCCAGGGCTTGTCCTGCCTTCTGGTGGCCAAATGTAAAGGTGAAGCTCCCTGCCTCTACCTATGGGCTTTGCAGGCCTCAGGACATTCACAGACAACCAAAACCAAAGGGGAAGGAGAAGTGAGAATGAGTCCTCACTGCTCACATGAGCTCAGCAGCCTCTCACATCCTCCTGTGTGATGAGCTCTGCCTCTGCAGCTCAGGGCTTTTGTTTCAAGGATGGTATTTAAGCAGTTCTCTTTCCTTCTGTTCCAGCTGCTCAGGAACCTAATGCACTCAGAGCCAGACCACGCTCCAGGTACTGCTTTTCCTTTCTCTTCCAGGAGAAGACTTAAGCTCCTCTGGTGTTGGGCACAAGGTGTAACAACTGCTGCTTTGTTTTGGGGGTGTTGGGATGGTTTTGGTGTTTTTATCTGGTGTTTTACTGGCAGTACAGCTGGGATCAGACAGATTGAACAGGGGGGATCTGTCAGCATTGAACCCTGCAGAAGCACTGCTCTAGGGCCCTCTGCTCTCTGGTGATAAGGGGCTTGGGACTTTTGCCTGCCTGCCTGCCTTGCCAGGGTGGTGACTGCCTGTAGCCCAGCCCAGGAGGGTTGTGGTGGAGTGGTGGGGACCAGAGGGAGCACTCCCAGCACTTTTGTGCTGTGGAAGCCTGCAGAGTGGTTGCATGTGGAGGCAGCCCCTGCACTAGCAATAGTAGCTCAGCTCTCAGCTGTGAGGGGAGTGAATCTTATCACTGCTGTGCTCATAGCTGACTGCAGCTGGTTGAACTGTGGTGGAAGGAGCTATGGGCTTAGACTCTGGTGCACTGGAAGTGACACTTGCTGAATCTGAATGCTTGGGAAGAGGGATCTGTGCTAGAAAACACTGTGTAGAAATGGATTACATGTTGAGCCTGGCAGTGCAGAACCCTGGTGTAGAACCATATCAGGCACTCACCTTCAAAGCTGGCTTTTTTGGGGACATCAGGGAAGTGCTGGAGAGAGTCGATGGCAGAGCCCCCAAGCTGCTGCAGGCAGTGGAAGGTCTCCCTGGGAGGCCAGGCTGAGGCAGCTGGGGCTTGGAGCTTGGAGCAGAGGAGCCTGAGGGCTGCCCTCAGTGCTGGGGCTCAAGAGGTGCAGGGCAGTGTGGGGAGGAGGGAGCCAGGCTGTGCTGAGGGCTGTGCAAGGACAGCCCAAGGGGCACTGGGTGGCAGCTGGAGCAGAGGAGGTGGCAGGGGAAGAGGAGGGAAAGCTTTTTGGCTGTGAGGGTGTGAGAGGGCTGGAGCAGGCTGGCCAGAGAGGTTGTGGAGTCTCCCTGTGTGGAGGCCTTGCAAAGGCAGCTGGAGGTGTTGCTGTGGGAGCTGCCCTGGGTGCTGCTGCTCTGGCAGGGGGCTTGGCCTGGCTGCTCTCTGGAGCTCCCTTCCAACCCCTCACACTGTCTCAGGGCTCTGTGTTGTCACTGCTGTGGTTTTTGCCCAGCATCTGCTGTCTTGTCCCTCATTCTGGTGAGGTCACTCACATTAAGGGCATGGCACTGAAAACTCTACTGAGACAAGCAGCTCAGCATCAGCAGAGGTTCTGTGTCACATGTCTATTTTGAAGCAGTTATGGCCTTTGCAGACAGTCCCTCTGCATCCTTCCTGCATCCCCCTTCAGGTCCTGGCAGGCAGCTCTGAGGTCTGCCTGGAGCCTTCTCTTCTGCAGGCTGCACACCCCTAGCTCCCTCAGCCTGCCCTCGCAGCAGAGCTGCTCCACACTCAGCCCTGTGTTTGTCCAGGTTTGGGCACTTTGGAGCCATTCAGTTTTTCTGGATTTTGTGGAATTTGGTGACTTTGCTCTGGGAAAAAAACCCAAAATAATCAAATCTCCCTCTAACAGTCAGAATCTTCTACAGTACCAAATGTGCACTTGTGAGAGGGGGCTTGAAGCCACACCTGTGTAAACACTGCCCTTGCAGTTGGGAAAGGCAGCAGCAGCTGTAAGGAGCCAGGGGGGAATTTGACTCAGATTAATTCAGAGTGCTTGCTCCAGTTCCCCTGTTCAGGTTGGATAAGAAAGGTTGAGGCTGTGACATATGAGGCCTTAAAAACTCCCAGCCCTGGGAGCATGACTTGTTCCTTTCTCCACAGGGCCCTCTGCTGCCAAATCAATCTCTCTTTTGGTGAGGGGGGAGCTCAATAGTCATCAGGGCAGGGAGTTTCCCCTCTCACCCTGCCTCCTGGTCACTGTATTTGTAGCTGCTGTGCCCTGTGGTTGTTTGAAGTGAAGCTCTCAGCTAAAATGTTCTCTGCTTTTTGTCCTCTCTGCTTTCCCTTAGGTCCTACTCCAGCACATCCCTGGAAGATGCCATGAAGAAGGGAGAGGAGCCCCCAACTCCGCCTCCAAGGCCACAGAAATCACATTCCAGAGCTTCCTCTCTGGATCTGAATAAAATATTTCAGCAAAACACCCAAGGTAAGGGTTGCTTGCTTGCTGCCTTTCTTCCTAGAGCCTTTGGGTTGAGCTGCATACTTGGCAGCTTGCTCTTGGCAGGGTGTGCAGCTGCCTGCCTCTGCTCTGAGCAGTCACAGGCTGCAGCACAGGAGAAGCTGCGCTGCCTTGCAGTTGCACATCTCTCCCCTCACTGGCAGTGGGAGGAAAAAATCACAGTTGCTGTAATTAAGGTGATTATATCCTTCTCTGGCACTATAATGGCTGAACATATGGCAGTCTGTCATCACTGCCTGGCTGGAGCTGCTCTGCCTCTTTGGGTAGTTCTCATCAGGAGCTGCAACAGATTTGGGCTCTTTGGTAATGTTTGTGTTGTGCTCATTCACAGAGTCACAGAGTGCCAGGGGCTGGAAAGGACCTCCAGAAGGCAGCCAGGCCAAGCCCCCTGCCAGAGCAGCAGCACCCAGGGCAGCTCCCACAGCAACACCTCCAGCTGCCTTTGCAAGGCCTCCACACAAGGAGACTCCACAACCTCTCTGGCCAGCCTGCTCCAGCCCTCTCACACCCTCACAGCCAAAAGCTTTCCCTCCTCTTCCCCTGCCACCTCCTCTGCTCCAGCTGCCACCCAGTGCCCCTTGGGCTGTCCTTGCACAGCCCTCAGCACAGCCTGGCTCCCTCCTCCCCACACTGCCCTGCACCTCTTGAGCCCCAGCACTGCGGGCAGCCCTCAGGCTCCTCTGCTCCAAGCCCCATCTCCCTCAGCCTGGCCTCCCAGGGAGATCTTCCACTGCCTGCAGCAGCTTGGTGGCTTTGTGCTGGAGTCTCTCCAGCAGTTCCTTGCAAGTTCAGAAGCAGGAAGCAAAGTCTTCACTTTTAAACTGGAAGCAAATGAAATTCCTCACGTGCAGAGCCCTTTTTGATGTTAAACTCTTCCATATGCCTGGGGGCAAGGAGAAACCATTCTCTGAGTGAAAAGCAAGGGTGGTTTCTTTTGACAGGGGTGCTTGGTGAGGGGAGGGAAAGGAAATGTAGGAGAGCAGCTGGAGTGAGCTGAAAGCAAAGCTGCCTGGCACAATGAGTGGTGGATGGAGAGGGGAGCTGCTTGCTCAGGGCAGCAGTGCCCCAGTGCCATAGCACTGCCCTTGACCCAGGCCAGGCCTTCCTGCAGTGCACACCAATCATGTGAGCCAAGGACTGGCTTCAACCTGGTGGTGGTTGTGCTTCAGAAGACAGCCAGGGTTTGTCTGTGGCCAGGAATGTTTGAGCTGGGCTCTCTGATGTGGTGGTGGGAGCAGAAAAGAAAGGAGTTTCACTTCATGCTTGTATGGGACTTGGGGTTTTTTGTGCACACAGCAGGGAGGATTCAGGAGGCCTGCTGGGTGTGCTGAACCCTGAAACCTGAGAGTAGTCCCTTTTGGGTTTGTTCTCATTTTTTGACTCAGAGAAGCAATTCCTGACTGCCACTGCAGCTCCTCTTTTGCCTTCAGATTTTAGATCTAGAGTGTTCTGATCCAGCTTTGACAGAGAAAAGCAGCAGCTGCTCTTTGGCAGGGTAGGTGGAGCAGGGGGGTTGGAACTAGATGGTCCGGTAGGTGGAGCAGGGGGTTGGAACTAGATGGTCTGGTAGGTGGAGCAGGGGGGTTGGAACTAGATAGTCTTTGAGGTCCCTTCCAACCCAAACCACTCTATGGATTTTGCTTTCATTATATAGCTAAATAAAACACCAAAGAGAGCCAAGTGCACATTTTCTAAGGCAGCAAATCCTCTCTGAATCCAGGCTGAAAGTAGAGCTGGAGAGAGGCTTGGATTTAAGTTTCTCTTGACACAAATGAAAGAAGAATGTAAATCCTGCCCCCCCCCAAAAGTCATCCTGTGAATGAAAAGTAGCATCTTGATTGGCAGGGGACCTTTTGGGATGTCCCCACTACTTAACTAAGGTCAGGAGGTTCAACAAGGCCAAGGGCAAGGTTCCTGCAGCTGGGTCAGGGCAATCCCAAGCACAGATCCAGGCTGGGTGAGGAGTGGCTGAGAGCAGCCTGGAGGAGAAGGCCTTGGGGGTGTCAGGTGGTGACAAACTCCCCAGGAGCCAGCAGTGGTCCCTGGCAGCCCAGCAGGCAGCTGTGTGCTGAGCTGCAGCCAGAGCAGGGAGAGCAGCAGCACAGGGAGGGGATTCTGCCCTCTGCTCAGACCCCACCTGCAGCACTGCCTCCAGCTCTGGGGCCCCCAGCACAAGAGGGACCTGGAGTTGCTGGAGAGGGCCCAGAGGAGGCCACCAAGGTGATCAGAGGGCTGGAGAACCTCCCCTGTGGGGCCAGGCTGAGAGAGTTGGGGCTGTTGAGCCTGGAGGAGAGAAAGCTCCAGGGAGACCTTAGAGAAGCCTCCCAGTACCTGAAGGGGGCCTCAAGGAACCCAGGAAGGGACTTTTGCCAAGGGCTGGGAGTGATAGGATGAGAGGGAATGGATTGAAGCTTGAGGAGGGCAGATTGAGACTGGAGAGGAAGCAGAAACTCTTCTGAGTGAGGCTGGTGAGACTCTGGCACAGGCTGCCCAGGGAGGCTGTGGCTGCCTCCTGCCTGGGGGTGTTGAAGGCCAGGCTGGATGAGGCCTTGAGCAAGCTGGGCTGGTGGGAGGTGTCCCTGCCCATGGCTGGGGAGTTGGAACTGGATGATCTTTGGGGTCCCTTCCAACCCAAACCCTTCTATCAATCTCTGTATTAAAAAGTATTTCCCCCTCAGTCTCACTTCTGAGTGGCAGAACTTGTAGTGAAGAGCTCTGCTGAGCAGAGACTGCTTGCTTAGCAAAGGGAATTTGCTGTGATGAGATAACAGAGGAGTTGCAAGCAGTGGAGTTTGGTGTTGCTATGGAAGCAGATTGAGTAGCTCTGCACAGTTCATCCACGGAGCCATTTACCTTCTTGCAAATGAATTTTTGCCTGCAAGTTTTCAGCACTGATTTGCCTCTGAAGCTCCTCTCCTGCTGTGCCTGTGCCTGCTGTGAGGAGCTCATGGAATGCTGGCACCACTTCACAGAAGCACAGAATCACCCAGGTTGGAAGAGACCTCAGAGATCATCGAGTCCAACCTGTCACCACAGACCCCATGACTAAACCATGGCACCAAGTGCCACGTCCAATCCACTCTTGAACACCTCCAGGGATGGTGACTCCACCACCTCCCTGGGCAGCACATTCCAATGGCTAACAACTCTCTCAGTGGAGAACTTTCTCCTAACCTCTAGCCTAAACCTCTCCTGGCACAGCTTGAGACTGTGTCCTCTTGTTGTGCTGCTGGCTGCCTGGGAGAAGAGATCGACCCCACCTGGCTACAACCTCCCTTCAGGTAGTTGTAGAGAGCAATGAGGTCTTCCCTGAGCCTCTCTGTCTGCTTGTCAGCAAACACTTGCTGTAACCTGGGTTGGCTCCTTCCAGGCTGCTGGCTTCAGCCAGCAATGTGGGGCTGATGTTCTGGGACTTTTCTCCCTCTTAAAAGGCAAGGTCTTAAGCACCACACTTGGCACAGGGCAGTCCCAGGTAGCATTTCATTTAAGGGCAGTGTTTTGTGCCAGGGATGATGTTCCCCTCACTGCAGGCAGGTCTGGAAGCTCTGCTTGGCTCTGCTGGGATAGTTATGGCTGCCAAATAAGGGAGCATCTCCTCTGCCCCAAATGCAGTGCCCACAGAACAGGAGCAAGGGGAGAGCTCTGCTGGTGTGCATCAGCATGGCCACAAGGGTTGTATGGAGCAGGGCAGCCTGAGTGCCATCCCAGGGCACACACAAGACAGCCAGCAGGGGTCAGGTCCACTCACAGGGGTTTATGAAGGCAGGTCCTGCCTGATCTGATCTCCTTCCACGACCAGGTGGGGGAAGGGCTGTGGCCATTGTCTGTAAGGACTTGCTGCACTTTGGGCCACAGCAGCCCCGTAGCAGTGCTACAGGCTGGGGGCAGAGTGGCTGAGAGCAGCCAGGCAGAGGGACCTGGGGGGACTGGTTGAGAGTAGGCTGAACAGGAGCCAGCAGTGTGCCCAGGGGGCCAAGAAGGCCAAGGGCATCCTGGCCTGCAGCAGGAAGAGTGTGGCCAGCAGGAGCAGGGAGGTCATTGTGCCCTGTGCTCAGCACTGCTGAGGCCACACCTTGAGTTCATGTGCTCCAAGCTCCCCACCATGGGCAGGGACGCTTCTCAGCTGGACTCGGCTGCTCAAGGCCTTCAGAGATGCCATGCAGGAGCCAGACCTGCCAGCTCCCAAATCCAGGTGGTACAGCTGCCCATGCCTGAGCTGGCAGGCTCAGGTGAAGCCTGATGGCTGTTAGCCTTCAGGAGTCCAGGCTAGCAAGTGTGAGTGGCTCTGGGCTGTGGTGACTTGTGTCCAGTTCTGGGCCCCTCAATTGAAGGACATTGAGGTACTTGAAGGTGTCCAGAGAAGGGCAAGAAAGCTGGGGAGGGGTCTGGAGCACAGCCCTGTGAGGAGAGGCTGAGGGAGCTGGGGTTGCTTAGCCTGGAGAAGAGGAGGCTCAGGGAGACCTTCTTGCTCTCTGCAACTCCCTGAAGGGAGGTTGTAGCCAGGTGGGGGCTGGTCTCTTCTGCCAGGCAGCCAGCCCCAGAACAAGAGTGACACAGTCTCAAGCTGTGCCAGGGGAGGTTTAGGCTGGAGGTGAGGAGAAAGTTCTTCACAGAGAGAGCTGTTAGCCATTGGAATGTGCTGCCCAGGGAGGTAGTGGAGTCCCCATCCCTGGAGGTGTTCAAGAGGGGATTGGATGTGGCACTTGGAGCCATGGTTTAGTTAGTCATGAGGTGTTGGGTGCCAGGTTGGACTTGATGGTCCTTGAGGTCTTTTCCAACCTTCTTGATTCTATGATTCTATGACTTCACTAAAGCCCCAGGTCTCCTGGCACTTGCCTCACAACATCCCCAAGGGATGGTGCTTGGGGATTTGGCTCACTGGCTGTGGTGGTGCTAAGCTGATGCCTGCACTCAGTGATCTTGGAGGTCTTTTGCAGCCACAAAGGTCATGTGAAAAATCATTTCTAGGTAAAAGGGTCACATTTAAAAACAAACAAGAGGCAAACAAAGCCCCAACCCAGGCCCTCAGCCCCCTCTCTCCAAAGCCCTGCTTCCTCAGCTCTCCAATTGCAAGATCTCTGGAGTCAGCATTAAAGAATCTGGGTGCTTCCCCCTCTGCATTTGACCTACTTTCCTCTTTTTAATCCTGCAAATTCTGACTTAAGCTGCACATGCAATATTTATTCCTCAGCTTCCTGCTGTGGCAGAATCCCTTTGGCCTGGTGGTGGAGGGAGATGAAGCTGATGGCAGCACAAGTGGTAGACACAAGTCAGTTGGCTTTTTTGAGGCCTCAGGACTGGGCAAGAAACCTCCCCTGCAACAGGGCAATAAAAGGCTCTGGCAGGTGCTGCATGCTCCTGTGGCCTTCTCTGGTGTCACTGCCCTAAGAGGACAGCAGCAGCAGCAGCTCCCCACAGGATTTTATGTGGATCAGCAGGAGGCTTGGACCTGGGAGACAGCTGGGAAAGATGGCATCACTCTATTGGCTCTAGGAGTGAACAAATACAGGGGCAGGTCTGTCTCCAAGGTGCAAGCAGGAGCCCAGCCCCACGTTGAGGACTGAGCTGTTGGAGGGCAGCACAGGGGAAAGGGCCCTGGGGGTGCTGGTGGGCAGGAGGATGCCCCTGAGCCAGCAAGGTGCCCTGGTGGCCAAGAAGGCCAAGGGCATCCTGGGCTGCATTAGAAGGGCTGTGGGCAGGAGGGCAGAGAGCTTCTCCTGCCCCTCTGCTCTGCCCTGGGGAGGCCACAGCTGGAATCTTGTGTCCAGGTCTGGGCCCCTCAGGTCAAGAAGGAGCTGAGGGCAGTGCTGGAGAGAGTCGATGGCAGAGCCCCCAAGCTGCTGCAGGCAGTGGAAGGTCTCCCTGGGAGGCCAGGCTGAGGCAGCTGGGGCTTGGAGCTTGGAGCAGAGGAGCCTGAGGGCTGCCCTCAGTGCTGGGGCTCAAGAGGTGCAGGGCAGTGTGGGGAGGAGGGAGCCAGGCTGTGCTGAGGGCTGTGCAAGGACAGCCCAAGGGGCACTGGGTGGCAGCTGGAGCAGAGGAGGTGGCAGGGGAAGAGGAGGGAAAGCTTTTTGGCTGTGAGGGTGTGAGAGGGCTGGAGCAGGCTGGCCAGAGAGGTTGTGGAGTCTCCTTGTGTGGAGGCCTTGCAAAGGCAGCTGGAGGTGTTGCTGTGGGAGCTGCCCTGGGTGCTGCTGCTCTGGCAGGGGGCTTGGCCTGGCTGCTCTCTGCAGCTCCCTTCCAGCCCCTGGCACTCTGTGACTCAGTGAAATGCCTCCCAACAGCAATACCATACAAATACACAACACAAAGCCAAAGAAACAGATTTCCTTCTGGTTCAGTTGGAGTCCTGTGCCCCGAATTCCATGGCAGATGTCTTTGTGCAGGCTCCAGTCCCTGCCATCCAGTGTTGTACCTGGGGTGGGCATTGGTGCCTGCATCAGATGCTAAAGCATCACTGCTACGGTGTGCAGTGATGTTGATGACAAAGGGCAGTCTCAAGGGCAAGGGCATCTTGTTTCTAAGATCTTCAACTGGAGCTGGACTGCATTCTCTGCAGCTTTTTGTAGCTGACTGGCTTCCACCTCTGCTTTTTGTCACAAGCCTGTGGGGGCTTTGCAGCAATTAAGTGGCTGCTCATCAAGTCCTCTCAAACGAGGCTTTGCTCAGCGAGGATCGCATTTGCTTTCTGTTCAGAAGATGCTGAGTGCTGCCTCTTCCCCAGGAGTTACACTGGAGCTTGACCCAGCTGCTGTTGGGGCTGACTGTGGGTTTGCTGGGTTGGTGGTGTTGATCTTCTTCCTCTTCTCTCCTGCTCAGCTGTGAGGTCTGGCTGGCTGCCTCCACCACCGCCTGCACTGCCCCCTCGACCTTCAGTCTCTCAGGTATGCACCAGAGGTTCAGCATCTCGCTTTGTGGTGCTCTCCTCTTTGTCTTCCTGCTGCAGTGGTTGGCACAAGCTGGCTTGCCCGTGGCAGCTGTGCTTCCCTCCAAGTTAATCTGAACCTGCAGCTTGCTCTGCCTGCTCCACACAGCTCCTTCTCCATTGCCCTGCCTAGCCAGGGGTGGCAGTGTCTAATTCCATCCCAATCCCCTCCCCCAGAGAGGCTGTGGAGTGTCTCCTTCCCTGGAGACTTTCATGACCCATCTGGATGTGTTCCTGTGTGGCCTGTGCTGGATTCTCTGGTCCTGCTCTGGCCGGGGGGGGTGGTGGTGTTGGACTGGATGATCTTTAGAGGTCCCTTCCAACCCCTAACCTCCTGTGATCTGTGATCCATCTCTTTGTAGTGGAGCTGGCATGCACCCACTGGGCAAAGCTGTACATGTGAGGCTGGGAAGGCTGGGAGGAGCTTCAAGCCTGAAGAGCAGGGGTGGTGCTTGATGCCTGCTGTGTGCTTCTCAGGCTCCAGAAGCTCAGAGGGCATCTGCTGAGGGAGCCACAAGCATCTGAGAGGCTGTTTCACCTGTGAGTCTCACACAGGTCACAGGAGGTTAGGGTTGGAAGGGACCTCTGAAGATCATCCAGTCCAACCCCGCTGCCAGAGCAGGAGCAGAGAATGCAGCACAACAGGAGGCTGTGCCAGTTGGGGGATTAGGTTTCCAGCCATTAGTGGAGTGCTTTGGGGATGAGTTTTTGTTTGGGTTGGGGGAGGGGGTTAGAGCATCAGACAACCACAGCACAAAGCAAATTGGCTGCATCATTTAGATCTTCATCCAGAGACTCCCTCGTGTTTTAGGTAGTGACAGAGGATCAACATCATCCTCTTTTGATGTTGTGGGCTCTGGTGAGTCTTAGGCAGCAGTGGGCTTCAAATATTACTCTTCAAGGTGAAGTGTGGAATGGAAAACAAGTCCCCAGGGGAGCTAGTGGCCCAGTGCATACAAAAATTGCTTGGGACACCTTCCCTGGGAAATCCCAGTATGAAACAGTATGGACCAGTTGACCCCCAGTTTCCACTCAGGCATCCCCTCCCAGTTCCTCCCAGTGCCCCCAAATCCCTTCCCAGTTCCTCCCAGTCCCTCCCAGTATCCCTAAGTCCCCTCCCAGTCCCTCCCTCAGGAGGACTGGCATGAAGAGGTGGCTCTCAAACTTCTGTGTGGACCCAGGGCTGTACATGAAATCTGTGTTGCCTTGGAGGTGACAGACTCAGGAGGAAGGGAGGGAGGAGGAATTGAGCTGCTTTGCAGTGCCACAGATCTCAGACAGGAAACAGCTTTAGGTGCTCATGAATAAAACTCTACTGCAGGGAATGGAATGGAATGGAATGGAATGGAATGGAATGGAATGGAATGGAATGGAATGGAATGGAATGGAATGGAATGGAATGGAATGGAGAGGAGAGGAGAGGAGAGGAGGTTCGGAGAGGAGAGAGGGTTCGGAGAGGAGAGGAGAGGTTCGGAGAGGAGAGGTTCGGAGGGAGAGGAGAGGGAGAGGAGAGGGAGAGGAGAGGAGAGGAGAGGAGAGGAGAGGGAGAGGAGAGGAGGAGAGGAGAGGAGGGTTCGGAGAGGTTCGGAGAGGAGGGAGAGGAGAGGAGAGGGAGAGGAGAGGTTCGGAGAGGAGAGGTTCGGAG